>JAAAKQ030487170.1:0-19725 GCA_010016005.3 Zanna intricata
ACACGCTACAATTCGTTCATCTCATCCTCTGAAGATATAACCCTAACGGTGGTTCCGGAGGTAAAACAAAAAAAAAAAAAAAAAAAAAAAAACAGTTAAAAAAAATACGAATGGACCTCAAAACCTGTAATCCGTAATCTGTATAACGCAGTGCTTTCGCTAATATGCATCTGAAAACAATGCAGGGACGCCACGGCCACTGTGATTTATCTTATTTTATAATAATTACGCTGATTTTTAAATTTATTATTTTTATTTTTAAATCTGCCAAATGTTTTGTCTCGAATCAATAATACTACGATTTAAGTTTTATTTCTGATTATTTTTTGTCTCTCAATAATTAATCTGGATGAAAATAAGTGAAAGTGGCAAATCCCATGTTCGGTATTCAAATGTTAATTTCCGTACATCATAAATACTATTGCGTTTGCAATTTGTTAGCTAGAAAACATTAACCACCTACCAGCTGCGTAGCCAATCAACATACGGTTTGATTATTCTATAACATATACCGGCTGTTCAATATCTGGAATTTTTTAACACAATCGGTATTGCGTATAAAACTGTGATTTAACAGACTGTCTTATCCAGTCCATAATTACAAGGGACAAACAACTGCTAACATTAATTTACTCAATTTACTTTTTTTATTATAATTTTTTTTTAACAGAAAATTATAATTAAAAAAAAATGCACATAAGTATGTGAATAAATGTCTATGTCTATCTGTATGTGTATGTGTGTGCGTGCGCGCGAATAAGTAAACAGGAAGCCGCGACTAGTTGCCAAAAGATAAGTGAGCCGTGAATAAGCTTTGGGAAAGATTATTGTACGGATTGACCGTACATTTATATAATTTCATACCGCACAACATTTAAAAAAAAAAATCTTTACCGCCACTTTTGTAGCCAATATAAAGGGAATTGTTTTTAAAAAAAAAGCCAACTATTTCTTCAAAATCAAAACTATTTGATAGAAAGAAATTTTAATATAAATAAATGAAGAAAAAAAAACTGTTGTGAAGTTTGACGCAATAATACCGGCTTTTCATTTACTACGTCTTCATTATTTCACAGTCAGAGATGAACTAATTTTCAGAGAACAACGCATTACATACATTCAATTAACCAGTATACCCGACATATAAGCATTAAGTTCAATTCACTCACTACAGTGACTCACTGCATAAAAACATATTTACATACATCACTATAAAGTCAACATAACATCAAATTGAGGTTATTTTGACCTCAAAGGATACATTTGTCGATATTAAATTGAGCGTAACTCAAGAATGAATCAATCAATCTTCAATAAATTTTTATATATACAACGTCAGAATAAATGTACGACTGATGAAAAAAAAAAATAGAAAAAAATTACATACAAACATATGCCCTAAAATGCTTTGTTTGCGAGTTTCGGCTAATGAAAGATTTAGGTTAGGTAGTACTGAAATTTTTAGGACGTTAATAAGGGAGTAAAATATGATTTATTTTTGTTAATGACATGAAAAATCGAGTAAAATAAGTAACAAATCGTATCTGCAATAGATTTTGTGAAATTTGGGGTGAAAACCAATATATTGGGATAAATATCCCGTTTTCTATGTTTGACATACAATGAGATTGTTAAAAGGCTAATAAACTTATAAAACGTTTAAACAAAACTTGTAGAGAATTTAATTCTGAACAAAACGAAGTAAAATAAGTTGAATTAAACAGAGAAAAGTAAAAAAAAATGGAATTTTATTTACAAACGGTACGCTAGACCAAAATACATCAGTTTATAAACTGAAATACGTAACAGTTAATAATAAATGTTCAAAATTGAACCATCCATTTTCAATACACGCTTCAACAAATGCATACACAACAATAAAAGCTTCTGTTCTGATTTTGTTGTTCTTTTTAGTTATTTAAAGCTATTCTTATGTTGCTGAGCCGCATCTATTATCCTCATAAGAATATATTTTGTATACAAAAATGTGAAGGTGTTAGATCAAGCGATCTTGGTGACCAGGAATATGGATCTCCACGACCCACCCATTTCTCAGGGAAGTGATGATTTAAGTGAATGGAAACGGCACAAGAGCATTGGGGAGGCGCGCCATCATAGTAAAACTATACTTTGTTTCTCAGAGCTAGAGAAACACCTTCAAACAGCTGCGGCAATTCTTCTTGAAGAAACTGAAAGTAGATCTTAGAATTTAAGTGCTCAGTTAATATGAACGGTCCAAACAGCTGATTTTAATGAAGGCCGCATCATACCTTGACGCCAAATCGCTGTTGAAAACTGCTTCCACCGTTTCATGAGGATTTATTTCTGTCCAAGTTATGCTCACTGAGTAAGTTGTTGACGCCATCTCGAATGAAATTGTCTATAAACAAAACAAATTTGTAATGTTGTCGACTTGTATTCCACCAGTTGTGGAACTCCAAACGAAGCGAACAGTGTCTTGAGTGTAGATGATAAACTGTCTGTTTATGATAAAGATAAAACTTGTTTTGTTGAAGTGATCTCCAAACCATTGAATGTGAAATTCCAATTCCCTTAGAGAGACATCATGTACTGAAAGCTGGACTGCGCTGAACTGCGTTGATAAAAACTTCAACAAAAGCGTCGTTAGGAGAGATCATTCGTAATTGGTACAAATACTAGGTAGTGAATCTGTTTCCCGAAGATTGTGAAAAGTCTTGCTACTTATTTTGGTATCTGGAATCCTGCGATTCGGAAAACATATTTCATATTCTACTGTAGCAGCAATATCTTTACTACCATTCAAAATAAGTACCATATAAGTGTACTCCTCTGTTGTCAATAAGCACAACATTACCTCAATAGCAAACCGATCACGTTTCAAACAGAAAATCTTCGTCCACAACAGCACAGTTCGATATACTCAATGTATCTTAAGAATAATTTAAATACTAATACACAGTTTCGCATTGTTGATCAGCAGTTATTATTTCATTGCAAACTTTAAAATAACAATTTTTCAAATAACTTATCATATATCTGTCATTTACAAAAAAAAAGTTGTTAAAATTATAATAAAAATTTGTTTTTATTATGAGCGGATGTGTTTAAATGGAGTTTAAATTTGTTTTTACAAATTTTTTACATCACTAAAAAGGAATTTGGTTTTTGTTTACATTAAATAAGCACTTCTCTGATAAATGTAGTAATAATAATAGCAACTGTTTCTGTTTACTGTTTCTAAATAAAATTCGAATTTTTCTAACTTTTCTTTGTTTTACTCAACCATACACTATTTTGTTCTAAATTAAATTCTCTACAAGTTTCATTTCAAGGTTTTATTTGTTTATTACTCATTTAACAAAGTTATTGTAGGTCAAATAAAAACAGGGATTTTTTACTCCAACTTATTGCTTTTCACCCCAAATATCTCAAGAACTACTGTAGATAGAGTTGTGGAACCTACTTTATTCGATTTTTCAGGTTAAAAACCATAAGACATCACTACTTTTGTTTCTAAATTAACCTCCTAAAAGTTTCACTACGACCTCATTTCACCGGGATTAGCTGATATCCGAGCGAAATTTTTCACTGCAGTAACTCGCAAACGAAGCATTTTAGGACATATGTTTATATGCACTTTTTCCATTATTTTCACAAGTAGAATATGTTATGAAAACCCCGTTAGATATTTGTGTAAACTCTGAACGTAGATATTTGTGTATATAAGGAACTACATTCTCATTATATGGTATTTTCATATTCCCCCACACTCAAAATGTAAAGAAAATTTAATTTCACCCCCTAATCTCACCTAGCGACTAAAAGTAATGCCGTACTTTTCTTCGGAAAGTCGGTGAAACATGTTTATATATACAGAGTAAATGATTTACTTACTTCATTAATACTATTTTTCCCGGTTTGAGTTAAAATAATATGTAATTCTTTAGCTTAATCTTAATGAAATGAACAAATAATTAAAAAAATAATAATGTAAAGCATGATTTTTATATAAATCAAGTTCAAGTTAATTAGAATTAAAAATAGAATTTTAATTAAACATGGAAAATGTTTAATGTAGTTCATTAAAGAAACAGAGAAAAAATATATTTAAATGATTTCGTTGTATTATTAAGAGAATTTAAACGAACAAAACAGATAAAATCGTGCATTTTATTTAATTTAAAATCGTTGCTACTGTATCAATTTGTCTCGCAGTCGCTGACCTATGTTGATTACACGGGTTGTCTTGTCTTTTCTATCTGAACAGTTGAACCAGACCGTTGAAAAACTACTGTAGCTCGAACTTGACAATCAACTAATGCGAGACGGCAATGAAGCAAATAATTTACTCAGCGAGAACGAACTTTTATAAAGCGAATACCTTCAGTTGGACTCTTTTAACTTCAATTACTTTCTTACCGTTTCTGCTGCGGCAGTGTAACCTCGAGTTTTATATATATATATATATGCTGATAGCACCGTTTTGCAAAGCGGATGTACTAAAATGGAAGAATACAAAGAACGATAAAATATTCCCCGCAGTATCATACGTTAACCTCTTCAATGTTCGTTGAGGAAATACCTTCTTTTTTTTTAAGTACGAAATTACTTAGGATTAACTTTAAAGTTTTTACTTATTAACTAACTTTCTAATAATACGAATATAAGCAAATTAAAAACAAAAATTCTAACTAAAAAAATCAGTGGAACTTACCCGATAAAATAATTTACACGGAAATATAAATATCGAAAACTATATTCTCATTCATTTGTGGAGTTAGACCTACGTGTTGTCTTAAAAACTCTTTACGCCCTAAAATTATGAAGAATATAAACATGCCTTAAATCTAAAATAGATTATTTCCATCAAACTAACAAGTTCTAACCGAGAATAACTTCACCTTCACTAAATAATAAAAGAAATAATTACTTTTAACATTATACCATTTTTACCAGAATAAATTCAAATTATAATAAAAGGATAATATTAAGTTTTGGGTTTCTGCTGTAACTGTTTGCCTTTGCGTTACTACTTTATATCGCCGAGATTAACGACGAAAGAGCATGTGTTATGATCATATAAATTTATAAAGATTTAAAAAATATTCCAGCTGACGTAATTTTTTTATATAAATTTTTTATTAAAATGATAGTTGTCGAAAAAATAAATTATTACAAGAAAAAGAAAAGCCCAAAAGAAAAATGAAACAAGATAAATAAAAAACTGAAACATATCTGAGAAATTAAAGATGTTTATTATTGTTTAATACTGTAATTAGTTTTTATAAAAATATTTAACAAAAATTGTGAAATAAAATTTTTACCTTTTATCAAAATAAAATAAGGAATTATAAATTATTCATAAAAAAAATAAAATAATAAATTCTTTAGCAATTGGCGTATTTATATAAATTAAAATTAGTTTTGATTTAATTTATTTAGTAAAATTTATTTTTTATTAAACCATATCTGAATAAACCTTTCCGAATTTAAATTATTCATTAAATCTATTTATTATTGTTATACATATATAAATTATATCATTCCAAATTTATACAATTAAATGTGTTAGTTGATACATTAAAAATTAAAAATAAAGCCTTGAGTAGGTTAAATTAATGGTTATTATCTAAAGTATGTTTTTAAAGTTGGATTTATCAATATTTGTTCGCTTATTTAGCTCTACATTTAGCAGAACAATTAGTCCCAATTATATAACTGTTCTATCACTATTGTGTTTTAGTATGCATATCTTCCATTCCTCCTTTTTACTTCTTTGTACGAAGTAAAGGAAGTACTGTAATCGCGAAAAATTTTGGTTATCAGATTTCAACGGAAATATCCATCTTGACCATCCCTCAATCCATTTTGATTAGTTTCGACGTGACTTTTGTACGTAAATATCTTGCATAACTCAAAAACTATTAATCATATATATTTTTTTTTCCCCCTAATGTGTACGTTACAATGTGGATAACTAGTGAACTAAGCAGCCCTCCACTGCCCAATAAGATGAGGATGGTATATATGTTATAAGAATGAGGTGTACTCTTGTACAGACTCAGGCCGACCATTCCTAAGATGTGGTCAATTGAATCCCAACACCAAAGTATAAGGTATTTATTATCTAGTGTTGAAATTCGCATAAAAGCAACTAACTTTTCCCAGGATCTGAATCTGAGAACCTTCGAACTCGAAAATCAACTGATTTGCGACGACAAGTTAACCACTAGATCAAACTGATGTGTGTGTGTGTGTGTCTGTATATATATATATATATATATATATATAAACAAGATTGGAATATAATCAATTCCATCATCAGCTATAATGAAACATCATAACAACTGACTGCGAAAACGAAACAGCCTTATAGGGAAAATGTATTACAATGTGTGTCACGAAAAGAAAAGCTTGCTTTTGAAGAGTTACATCATTCAAAGAATTAGATGGGAAAGAATTTCATTTTTTTTATTTTATTATAACTTAAAATTTATTCTAGAAAAAAATAAAACTGTTTTTCTGGTTGCGCAATTCAATCTTCCTTTATTTGAAAAATAAAAAATAAAAAAAATAGTTTGTAAAGTTATAATCTGTCGTTTTATCAGTTAATCTCATTTAATCGTTTTCATTCTTTAACGATTATTGAAATTAAATCTTCTAAATTTCCAAATCAATGGTTTTACAATAATAACCATTTAAATGAACCGACGATAAAGTAACGGTTATTTAAATATAATTATTTTTTACTTACTTTTTACTTAAGATTACATTTATAAAACTTAAAATTATTTCTTCGGGAAATCTTAATGCATGAACTAAAGTTTTATGATGCTATAAAAGCTAACTTCTAATAACACAGTTAAAATGTAATTTTTTTTTTATTCAATTACTTATTCTATTTAATGGGAATATAAAAAAATTCAAGCTATGAAACTAAACAAAATTTGAAACTTAGAGTTTTAGGATTTTTTTCTATAACGATTAAGACTTATGGATGCAAAAAATTAAAGAATTAATATGTTCAAAAGTGTATTAGAATTTAGAAAAAATTATCTTTTTATTAGTATCCCAATAACGTAATTAATTAATATATGATGTTTAAATGAAGTGGAACAAACAATTAATTTGAGGATAAAAACAATTGAACGATTTTTTTTTAAATTCAGTAATAATAAAAATACTTATTTTTATTACTAAAAATAAGTATTTTTACTTATTACTTATTTTTACTATCTAAAAGTAAGCAAATATACTTACTTTAAAAATATTTTAAAGTACGTATTTACTTACTTTAAATACGTACTTAATTACTTATTTAAAATTTTACGTTTAAAACCGTAAAAGTTTTAACTAAATCTTTACGAAAAATTAAAACTTTTCACAACCCTAACCCTTTAAAAAATAATCAATGAAACTCATAATTTCAAATTACCTTGCAACAAACAATACACGTCGATGGATCAAAATGATCTAAGATCATTAAAGTTGCCTATTTATTTAATTAACTAAAATATTTTTCTATTTTCCTTTAAGAAAGTTACTGAATAATTAAAAAGTAGTTTAATAGAACTCATTTAACTCAAATTTAATCAATTAGCTTATTTTTAAACAGATTAACTATACCATTAATTATTACCATTATTTAATTATTACTATTATTTACCATAATTAGTATTCGTATATCAAACGTCCATAAAATTAGTGTAATTTTTGTTCCTAAAAGTGAAGTTAACTGTCCTGTTACAAGTGTTATTAATTAATTTTTTATCCATAGATAAATTATCATGCTAAATAAAATTACAAAGCAGAACAATAACATCACACTTTAAATTATATTTCATTTTACGAAGCTCATCTCAAATTAATTTTAAATGACATGGAGTCATTTTTCATAGATTATTAAATACGTTTCTTATTCTTCCTAGATTTAAAAGCAAATTGTTACTAATATATTCATGAAAGATATCAAAGTGAACTAATTAAGTAACAGTACACAAGATTATTGTTATTTAAATGTATGGAAAAAGTCAAATTATACAGACAATAATGCAGTCAGTTGCTTTTATTTTTTTTAAAAATTACCGATAAATAAAACATTTTAAAAAAACTTATAAATAATAAAACGTTAAAAAATAACTTACAAATCGTTTACAACTAAAACTCCTACATTATATTTAAGTGGCACTAATCAGAGGCTGCTTTTCCTAAGAATTAATATGTTAATTGTACAGCTATAGTAGTAATTGTAACGAACCAAGAAAAGATGTCACTTGCAAGGCTGAGTATTGCCACATTTCAACGACTCGGCGTTTTGATGTGAAAAAGTATGAAAAAGATAACGGGAAACCACTTCACTCCACATTATCCATAGTACATCTGGTATACTTGTTTAGAGAGAGTTATGTAATCATTTAGTGACTGTCTTACATCGTATCGCTTACAACCATTACAGTTATATTTAATACATGTGCCATAAGTTACACTCACTTTAATCAGATTCTATGTTTCTCAACTATCATGAGCATACGGGAATTTGTTCTTTAATCAAGTTACAGCAAAGCAACTGATTGAAAGATACCGAAGGATTCTTTTAGAATTTAACTTTAAAAAAACTTAACCTATTTTAAGATTTATTGTGGTGGAGTGGTAGCACCTCGGACTTTCATCACGAGGTCCCGGGTTCGAATTCCGGTTAGCAATCCCAACCGGGAAAAATCCCTGTTGGCATTTTTCATACGCTAAAAATTTCTATTTGAGTTAATGACCATTGAAGTTGAGCCTGTACTTTCATAAAATAAAATCATATCGCATTACATTGCGAAGTGAAGAGTTTCGTTGAATACGGGAAACAAAGATTTCTACTTGCTCTTCATCATTTGACATTCACCTTTGATTATTATCGGTTGAACGACTACACCATCGTTCAGTATTTACTTGTTCTCACAGGCTATGCAAGAGAACTTATATTCGCTTACTCTAGAACAGATGGCAGAGACTTATGAAATGACGCTTCGTTTCTCTTCTTCTAATCTAAAACCAGAACTTTTCACTGATATCGGCTCAAGCCCAATTATTATTTGAACCTAAATCCCGTCGTATAGATAATTCAGGACTTCAGTCAATAATATTATTTCTGGACCGTTCCTGCCTGAATTTGAAGAAGACCAAATAATAAAAAATACTGTGTAATCGAGTGTGAATCAATTCATACAGGTGATACAGAGACTTAAACTCAAAAATCGATTAAAAACGATGTAAAGAACTCAAAAATGCAAGAACCTATTTTAAACTTTAACAAAAAATAATGATGAAATGATAAAAATACATAATGCAACATTAATATTAACCCAATATTATGATAACAACTCACCTAAAATAAAAAAATAATCGCAAAATTTAAAAAAACCTAATATTTAAAAAGAAAACTCATAACGTTACAATAATGTAATACAAACGTACAACATAAATAAATTAATACAAAACAGGCCGTTTAATAATGATTAAAAGACAACATCCTATAAGATAAAAATCTTTTGGAACTATAAATATAATTATAAATGATTTTATTGCCATTATATATTTTATCTACATTCAGAAAAAGATATATATACTAGAATATTACGTAAAACACTTTAAAATTAATTCATTATCAACAAATAATTCATCGAGAAGGAAGAGGGTAAATGTGTTATTAAAATATTCTATATGCTGTTTCTGTGTGAGTGTACCTCACGGAGATTTTCTATTGCTTCCAAAAAAAAGAAGATAAAAAGCTTAAATTTTTACAATTAGTTAAGTTAAATTTACTTACGCATCAAAAATCTCAAGTCGTAAATCTTTATCATTCAATCTTTTATGCCTTCTATTTCGTAAAAAGTACATTTCTAAAATGTGGCTCAGATATAGATTTTTCAAGAAAACGTAACTTTAAAACGGTAAATAGACTCTAAACTTCATCCTTTATACCTTACTCCCTACTTTTCTTGTAAATTTGACAAAACGTGGTCGTTTTCACTAAAATACTGACTGCTTAAAGTACAAATTAATTTTTTTTCTCGATGAGTTGCGAAGGAATATCAGTTACGTACTCCCCATGGGACCTTCGTGGGAAAGTGTCGGACTCAGAACCCCAGACAATAGATGTCCCGAGCTAGCCCGCTTAGTTTGTTAAGCAGGTTCCGCAAAGTTGTTAAAATTAAATACGTTTAATGACCTGCCCCGTGCCGACTAAACTTCCCTCACCGCTCTCCACCACCCTGAGACCGGACCAGCAATTAAGCATTACACAGCCTCGGGGAGTTCAGAAGATCCGGAGTCTGCGTGCGTCATCATCGCTACCCATCCGAGCACGCTCGAACGAATAATGACTCAGCAGAGGGCTATCCGTCACCCTCCTGACGAGTTCTTCACCACAGAACGTACTAATTAATTAATGTTACTTATCATTACGGGGAAATTATTCACAGTACATAATAGAGTACTATCAAACGACTGGATTAACATACATTAATCCGGAAAAATTCAAGTTAATATAAAATTAAAATCTCTAATGGCTGTAAGATCAACCGTTGGCCGTGAAACATCAGTTGATGTTTCATTGAGCACATCTTTACCTACAATAGTTTTTATTTTTTACTTATCAATTCACAAAGATCAATGGTTTCTTGATTAGTAGGCAAATAAACTGTCACTAAGAAACTAAACCAATTAAAAATTCTTCAGTAACCAAAATAGTCTAATTGTTAATTTTTGTGAAATAGTTTTTTTTTTTTTATAAATAAATTCCTGCGAGCGAAATTTGAGTCTTTTAGAAGAAGAAATATCTTAATTTTAAATAATTTAACATTTTGGAACTTTGATTTCTGGATTCATTAATATATTTTACGGTTTTTTCTTTGAATCAATAAGGATCAAATGTAAACTATGAATCAAAACTTCAATTTTTTTAGGGGGAAATACAGAAGAAATACTGTGCAAACATAGGACTTTTAAATCAAAAATTCTACAACTATGATTGTAAATTGCAATTTACTACTACAAAATTTTATTTTGTAATTTTACTACTGATATTATAGCTGTTATTTATATAAGTTTCAGGAACAGAAAAAAAAGTAATTTTAATCAGCACGTACACGAAAAAATTAAGATACGAGATAAGATGAATTTCCAGACCGATTACATAACATTGAACCGCTTACAAAAGCGTGATTACCTTTCTAAAATCTATTTAAAATTAAGTAACCAATTTATCAATCGGTCGATGACGTGATATTTTAAAAATTAATCAACAAATTTAGAGTTAAACTATCAATAACTTCAAAGACTTTTTAAAAGTACAATGATGTGCGTGACAAGTAAGATAATCCGTAGTACATGTACGGGTGGGAATAAATAAAACCTAACTAAAGTAGTTTTAATTTTTGGTAGCAATCTACATATCGTTACAAAAAAAAAATAGAACAAGATTGACAGAGGTGAAGAACTTTTCACATAAAAAAATAAATAAATGAATAAAAATAAACTCTCACTTTTCTAATAGTGTCGTAACAGAAGAATAAAATGAAGGCCAAAGTTGCTTTGCTTTATCCTTTTCTTCACGATAAAAAATAATATAACATTTACAACATTTCTAATTACATCTCGTGATGGTTTGACATTTGAAAAATCAAGCAATAAAGTGCATCAAGGTACAATGAACAAAAAAAATATTACAACAAATACAAATTGTATAGACAAACATTAAAAAAAAAAAAGGAAAAAATGTACGTCTACGTATTTACTGACAAGTTACAGAGAGAAAAAAAAAATAGACGCTAAAGTAAATAGTCTATTTATTTTCCATAATTAAATAAAAAATGTATAAAAATTGAAATGGTTAAATCTAATGACGGTTAATTTCCAAGAAATTTTATAGATTCATAAATTGCCATTCTAAATATAATTTTCTCAGTGCATTTTTTTTTTTGCTTAATCACTCGACCGGTATAATTCACTTTTCTTTTTCTTTTTTTTTTGCATTAATCACATGACCGGTTTAATGCACTTTTCCATTTCTTTATATCTTGCAATAACCGTTTTTATTTCGAATACCTATTTACAATATAATAAATGGATGTCGCGTACCAGTATCTGATTTATGTACTTAAATGCTCGCTTTCTCTGAGAATTTTTATCCTACCAAACACACAACATACAAATTTTTGATATTGTTAATTTGATAATTTACAACCCAGCCAAAAAAACTTCCCTTTTGGCAGTTCGGAAGGCGGAGGTAGATTTCACCGGTGCTAAGTCGGGGATAAAAAAGATTTCCACCTTAAAGTTAAGAAAAACTTCAAATTTACTCAATACAATGGTTGCATGTGAAAAAAAAATTCACATGTTTAGCATACAAGCCCCACCTCCTTACAATTCAGCAACATTTTGGTTATCCCTTACTGCAAGGGTTGATCATATCAAATATTGTTTCAGACAAAACTTTTAGGTAATGTTTAGAGGATTAAACGACCACTTTAAACCGATTCGACGCCGTGCCTATTAAGGGAGTTACAATTTTTTTTGTCTTCAAAACCCCAGTTTTTCAACCCCCTGGGCCAATGATTGGTGATATAAAAAACTTCACTTAGATAATTTTTAGGCCTTTATCCAAAAAAATAGCAGGAACTTTAAACGAATTCGATATTTTTCTTAATAAGAAAGTTATAGCGATATTTTGTTTTTTTCGAAAAAGCCACCCATTTCCAACGCCATAGTCCGATTTTGCCTATTAACGAACTCGACCGAAATTTTGAGTCGTTATATTTTATGCATCAATTTGAAAGTGATTGGCTCAAAATTACGGCAATTATCTCGTCCACAAGAAAGTGAAATATAAACTTCTTGTTGAAGTTTATATTTCACTTTCTATATATATATATATATTTATAAACTTTTGAACTGACGGTGGTTTTGAGGTCTGGGGGATGTAAAATGTGAAGATATGTCGAAATTTTCTGGAAGTTGAATCATTGTATCCATTAAAATAAGTAGCTTTCTTATGAAATCTACCTAAAAATGGATCACTACTACACTGAGGTCAGGAGAAGGCAACGTTTCAAGTTAAAATTCAGATTTGAACTTTTTCAAAACCAAACGATATATTTTTATGGGATATTTATACTTTGTAACTAATGTAGACATTGTTTATGTTTTGTTAAAATTGATGGATCAGATTTCAAAGTTGTATATAGGTACTTGTATATATACGGAAAGAATGAAAGGGTAGCTTTATCAAATAAGCACTAACGTCAGTAGGTTTTTTATGAAGCCACCGAATAAAAATCACCCGGACAGAACGATAGATATGACAATTCTCAAAAAGAAAAGCAAGGACTTAATAACTTTAAACCTTAACATCCTTAGAACCGGTTGACTGAACTAATAGCAAAATCTAAAGAAACAAATACGTATGAGGAGGGACAATCCATCCATAGAGAGAACGAATAGAAGTAAATAATAAAACTCAAAGAAGTTCATTTATTCTCAAGGCAGTGGGCTTCCATCCTACTTGTAATTCTTCGGTTAATAATGATAATTTTATTTAGAATGAGAGTAGTATATTATTGATCGATGTCTTTTCGTTAACTAAGTGGAGTAATCGATTCTTATTCCTCCAGATAATAAACAGCTATTTAAAGATAGGCTCATTATTGCTCAAGAGACCAGGCTATCTATAAGTTCAACTCAGAGCAAATTTATTGCAAGATAAGATAACAAAAATCTAGTGAGAGAAAAAAGTAACTTTTATATGTTCTTGCTGCCTACACAATAAGAAAACAATAACAAAAACACATCAAAAATTTATTTAAAAAAATAATACGTCACACATAATATCTTAAGCATTAAAGAAAAAATGCATGGATTATTTCTTTTGATGTTAAGACGAAGTATATTATTATCAGAAACTACACAATATTTCATAGTTTTAAGGAAAATTTTAATTTACTTATTAGAATTTCTTCTTACTTATAGAATTGCTCGATGTTTGGACTGTAAACATTTCTACTATACTCTAATTAGAGGCAAGTACCAGATATACTCATACAAATTTATAAAAAGTCGCCAAATCGGTAACTTATAAAATCCATTACAAAATCAAAAAGGTATAAATAAAAATTTAATGGACAAGGATATCAACACCGTTCTATAGACCCAATTTCAAATACTCTACATAACTTAATATCTGTACCGAAAAATTCTCGAACCCTGTACTGATACAAAGATATCATCTGAAAAATCTGTAAAAAATCGCAATGTAGACCAATATCAAAACCAAGTATCGTAACCGAACCAATATCAAACCTAAGAAACCAACTTAAAAACCGTGAAAACCGCAGAGCGAAAACACCCACCACTTTTCAGTAGGAGATCTCCAACTCGATTGAATATACCTGCTCTAATATAAATTAGCATTTCCAGTTTTCCAATGAGGTAACATACTTTTACTTTATTCCCTTATATTTTACTCAATTTTTAAACCTAACTTTTGCCTATGAAACCATTCTCCTAGTACTGTACAGTGGTTCTTTCTGAAAAATATTGTAACTTTTAGTAATGATATAAAAAAGAGTAAATCGACAAATAAATTTAAAAAGAAAAATCCAGAAAAAACAAAGAAGGACCATTAAAAAGAATAGTGTAGAAGGATTGGAATTGAATTTATTACGTTAAACGAACAAAAGGGTAGGTCGGCTGATGTTACTAAAGGTCAAGTCATAGGACTGCAGGTTTAAATAGTGCTGAGGACCAGCAAACTACGATACAGTGACCGTTAAAACCTGGACAGTATGCAATAAAAATCGAAGAGTATGTGCGGTAAAAATCGAGCGTACGAGCGAAGAATTGTGCACCGCGAGGATATTCCGTTTTGAGAAAGTTCTTTTCTGGTTAAGTATGAGGAACTTTTTGATGAGTTCGTTGGGAATGGAGGACAAGGTGACATCATTTACTGATAGAAATGAAAAGTAGTTTAATGTTGTAAGTAGTACAAATAAATAATTTTTACACAAAATTGATTATCTTTTGTAATTGTTATCTCGCTGTTGTTATCACTTATTAATTTTATATTTTAAAATAATCATAATTTTATATTTTACGTTAATTTTATGATATTTTAAAGTTCACAGTAAAATAATAATTGTATTTTCGACATATAATTTATTTATTTTGTACCAATGAGTATTTATTTACAAGTAACTAACTCGTAGTAAATAAATTATATTTATAAAAATTTTAAAGTGTGCTATCTCTCAATATCCTTGTCGAACGGATAACACGCGACAACCATATTTTTATAGCTTTCTCCTGGGACACCTCATTTTTAAAACAGTCATCAGTTAATGATAACTGATACTTTTGAAAACAGCGCTAACAATAGTGCTAGTACAGGAATATTACGCAGTTATTAAACCTTCCACAATAAATTACGATCAACAATCCCGTTTTGAACTTCATTTTAATTTTATTTTATTACACTAATTTCAGTAGATAATTCAAAATGTTAAACGAGTGAGATCTACTGTTTGTAGAATTACCAATATTTACTAACCTATAGCTGTTGAAAACTGTGAACAATATATTTATTAAATATTGTATTGGTAAGTGAAAGAGAGGCGCTTTTTTTGTAAATTAATCTTTTTAAAACTAGACAAACATTCAATAACTAGAAATGAAAGGAAATTTTATTCACAATTCAATAGCAAAGAAGAAAAAATTTTATCAATAGGGGTTTCGAGAACAACCGATTATCTACCTCTACAGTCCTCTACCATATCGTTATTTTTTTAGGTGTTAATAAACAAAGCTGAAAAAGAAAACTATTATCAAAATAGAAAGCAATAGAATTAACTTATAAGCTACTTATTCATTTCTTGTAACAAGTGTAATTTAAAATAAATGTAAAGTCTGAACGACGTCATCGACCGGCATGGCTATCTTAGCATAATTAAATTATCTTCATAATAAAGTATTTAGAAATTCCACAGAATGATAAAATATGATTCAGCGAGTAAGATTTTTAAAACATTATATCATCATGGGGATGTGTCGGACTCGAACTTGGGACAATAGCTGTACCAGGCTAGCCTTTCTAGCGAACTAATAAGCCTTGCTAGACGGCTAAGCAGGCCATACCGAAGCGTAACCTGCCCCCTACCGACTAAACCTCCCCCCCCCAACGTTCTCCTCCTCCTCAAGATCGGATCCGCAATTAAGCATTACTTAGCTTCGGAGAGTTGCCTTTAGGTTCTGAGGATTCGGAGTCCCCGTACATCATACTGTCCGGGCTTGCTCGGGTGGGTGGCGCCACCCACCCGAGCAAGCCCGGACAGGTGACAACTCGAAGAAGAAACTACTTCTTCAGTATATGTTCTTCACATTTTAAAGTCAATAAAACTGAAATAAAAAAAAAACATTGTACTCGTAATACAGAAGTTGACTGAATGCAGTAAAATATTAAAGAATTCAATTAATACAATTCTTTATTGTTTTTTTATCAGTTTAAATTAAACACGATTTAAATTAAATATTAATGTATTCAGCTTAATAGTAATGTTTTATTTTTAAAGTCTTAGAAATGTTATTATACAAATAATTATAAGTATTATATCATCATCATTTCAGGCGTTATCGGTCCGCTGCAGGATGAAGGCCTTTGCAGTACGTTTCTAACTAAGACGGTCTTGTGCGATCTAGTGATATTTCGGTTCAATGTACTTGACAATAACATCAATCCATCGAGACTTTGGTCTTTATGTGGGGGTTTAACATCTAGTGGTATTAATTCATTCGCTAATTTGGTCACTCTGCCATCAGATGTTCTTGCTGCATGATCTGTCCACCGCTATTTTAATTTTTTAACTATCACGATATCATGTACTTCCGTCAGTTCTTTGATCGATTTACAGGACTTCCTATCCCGTCTGCTAACTAAAAGCGTACATCGTTCCATATTTCTTTGTGCTATCCGCAGCTTCTGTATTGACTGAACAGTTAATTTACAAGTTTCGCTTCCATAGGTAAAGAAACTGGGTATACATTAATCGAAAACTTTCTTTTTAAGGCAAATGGGAAGTTCGTTCTTGAAAATCATTATAAGTCTGTCAAATGCCTGCCACCCAAATTTGACTTATCGTTCAACTTATCAGTTTACATCCGTTGTCCAAGGTAACATCTAGTGGTAATGATCTACTTGTTCGAGTTCTCAGGAACACAAATCGTTCTTTCCTCGGTAAAATTATTGGACACGACCTGGTCTTTTTAAGGTCCATCCTTAGACCATACAGTTCGCCACTCACCTGTAGTTTTTGTATGTGTATTTGTAATACCTCTGGTTCTTGTGAGAAAAGAACTATCATATGCGAATCGGATGGTTTATTAGGTCATTTAAGTATTATACTTTTATTAGAACTACATAAACAATTCTTTTGAAATTCTTGTTTAATAGTGTTTTGTAGCAACGTGAAATGTAACAAACCCTTAGACGTCTCTAAAAACTATAAACAATATAAATATTTTTTTTTTAATTGTCGTTCAAGAGACGCAGAGTTATTCAGATAATCTTAGACTTACGACCTATAGTTACGTTAGTTTATTAAGAATTGTATGGATAAACATGTTATGCTAACGTGGTTATCTAATATTAGAATTTTTTTAACATACCTCTCTGAACATATTGAACAAAAACTGCATCTACAGCAGAAATGTTTAGAGCCTTCTAGGCAGCAATATTTCTTACATCGAGGAATTTACCGCAAAAATTTTAATTTGTTCTTCTTTATAGAACAAGTGTAATTCTAAATATTGAAACTTAGCGTAAAAAAATATACACACAATTGAAATCCGTATAATTAAAAAACAATTATATTTTTTCAATCGCTTAGATTATATTTATCGTTTCTGTTTTAAAGGGCATTTCTAGTATCTCGAAACGATTATTTAAGAACTTTATAAAAAAAATCATTTAAAATTTAAAATAAAATTTCAGGAGACATATGTTTCTTATTATTAAAGTTCCTTATCCGAGTCTGAAGAGTCCTTACACGATGTATTTCTAAAACACTCCAATACACAAGGCGTATAGTAAACGTACACCGATATTAATCTCATTATTATTATTGTTAAATGTAAAGAAAAAAAATCACAATTTCTAGAGATCTGATTCCATTTTTACAATTACAGATACGAATTAAAAAAAAATTATAAAAAGTACTTAAAATTGTAATAGACAATTCATTAAGTGATATTGGTAATTATAAAAATAAAACACACACACACACACAAACACTGAAGATATAAAGAAGTAGGTTATATATCACGAAAGATATCCGGTTACTTTTAAAAAATATTGTGCTAAAACATTTTTCTTTAATTCTTAGACAGACACGCCCACTTACCAATGAAAGTTATTAAAGTGGTCAGTAAACTATATAAAATTTCAATTAATTATTATAAAGAATAATACGGGTATGTTGGCGTAATAACTTTCTATTATTTTAATATCTTAATATCCCGAAAACCAATAATAAGTTACTATAATTATATAGCTTGAATAATTAACCGCAATGAAAAATAATTTCCAAGTTTTTATTAAGTTTTTTGTACACATCAGACCCATTAGAACGAAATTCTTAATCTATTCGAACGAAATTAAAACATATAATTGTATATATATATATATATATATGTGTGTGTGTGTGTGTGTGTATCACGAAGTTCTTCCGGGACTATCGTAACTTAATCTACTCGTGACAATAATAGAAAAAGTTCATAAACATATGTACTGAAATGCTTCGTTTGCGAGTTACGACTAGTGAAAGCTTTCAACTAACCCGGTGAAATGAGGTCGTACTGAAATTTTTAGTTTTAAGAATACTGATTTCTTATGGTTTTTAACCTGAAAAATAGAATAAGGTAAATTCCACAACCATATCTGCAGTAGTTCATGAGAAATCTAGGGTGAAAACCAATACGAGGCGTACAATAACATACACGTACAATAATACTGTTAAATGGCTGATAAACATGTAAAACGTTTAACGAAACTAGTACATAATTTAATTCTGAACGAAATGGTTTAAGATAAGTTGAAAAAAACAAAGAAAAGTTAGAAAAATTCGAATTTTATTTAGAAACAGTACCTTAGACCAAAGTGCATTCATTATAGATACCAGGTTGTAATAAATGTTCGAAAATGAGACCGCCAACAAATTTTTCAAAATATTTCTTAGCACGCTTCTGTCTGCTTTTGTTTTGCTTTTAGTCCTTCAGAACTATCCTTAAGTATCTTAGCAGCACCCTCGATATGAACAATTCCTCACGAAAATGAATTTTTGTTTCGTATACAACATTTTTCATACATTAAAATCTAAACTCAGACGCAAAAATCTAAAGGTGTTAGATTAGGCGATCTTGGCGGCCAAGACTATGGACCTCCTCGACCGATCCATTTCTCAGGGAAATGATGAATTAAGTGAAAACGGCACAAAAGAAGTGGGGAGGCCCGCCATACTGGAAGTATAATTTGTATCTCAGCGCTAGAGGAACATCTTCAAGCAGCTACGGCAATTCATCTCGAAGGAAGTGAAAGCAGACTAGCATTTAAGGGACCAAGTAATATAAACGGTCCAGACAGCTAATTGTGAAGAAGGCCGTACCATACATTGACGCTAAATCGGTGTTGAAAATTGCTTTCCGCTATTTCAC
>JAAAKQ030487171.1:0-21741 GCA_010016005.3 Zanna intricata
AGACTACACTTCATTCACATCATCCTCATTCATCCTCTGAAGTAATACCTTACGGTGGTTCCGGAGGCTAAACAGATCTCTATTGGGGCTAAAAAATCTCTATTGTGAAATACTGTAATTATTTCACTGCTTCTTTGATGGGGGTGGGGGGATTGGAAAATTATAAATTACAAAAAAAGTGAAATATTAATTACGCTTTCCAACTGAATAAAAGATGAAATTTTTGCTTATGATCCAAGTAAAAGCATTTAGACCCCTGATAATTATGTTTAGATTTCTCAAAACTCTTATGAATATTAAATCTTTAAATCTTTTAACGTCTTAAAAATCTTTTGAGGATGTTTGTTAAACACTGTGTTGATCAAAAAGTTATTTGAAATCGCGCTTTTAAGCTGTTTTAGTTAAAGATAAATAACTCAAATAGAAATAATTTGAGGAAAATCTTTACAAACTTTTCATTATAAACGGATCATAAGGGAAAACCACTTATTCCGTGGGAATAAGTGTAAAACGAGACTTCTGGTTAAATGAATGTTTACTTTATTACAAGACATACAAATATGGTCGTTTCTAACGATGATGGATCGATATAATATTGAGAAAGAAGGATACGGTATATTTTAAGGATTTGGTTTAATAATCGGCAGTTTTTTCGTGTAATTTATTTAATGAGTAAATAAATACACTAATGTATATTGCATACAACTATATGTAGGTAGACAATGACAGGTAATTATAATTTTATCTTTACCGTAGTTAAGAACAGACATTTATACAGATCGCTACTGATTAAAGTTGGAATACTGCCAGCAGTTTCGCTGCCTCTCTTTATTAATTGTTTTTAATTTTCATAACAGTTTTCCTTTTTAAGCGACTAATTACCGTAAAACAGAAAATAGGTAATAAATGACGCAAAATACCATTCATAAAATAAATCGTAATTGAATTTTATTCTTATGAAATATATATTTATAGAACTATATAATCTTTTCCTTAACTAGAAATTTAAAAAACTTATTTAATTATTTCGTTTATAATTTTTAAACGAATGAACATTTTTACAAAAAATTGTAATTAACAGATTTTTTTAAAATTATTTTTGAATGATGGCATAGTGATGAGAGAACAAAAGCATACGTAACACCGTGCATAGTAATTTTTAAGGAGAGTATGTGCATTTATCTTTGAATAAAAGAAACACCTTGAATTGCAATTTAGAAAAATCCTACGTCCTCCAAATTCATGATAAAATTTCGAAAATCTGGTAACGATATGAGCTATATTTCACCGATATTCGTTTTGGAGCTTATGATTTGTTTCTTCTCAATCTTATAAAATTGGAAACTTAACATGTCACAAGGTTATTTTTTTAAATCAATTTATTTAAGATTATTTAAACAAACCAAATACCTCAAAAAGTCTATATTTTAAATTTGTTTTATAGAAATAGAAACAAAATTTTAAGAAAAAAATATTTGAAAACTGTATCCAATCTTAATAACTTCTCATTTAGAAAACCCATGATAAACATATATATCTGAAGGAAATTGGTAGGAATAGTAATAAACTGCAAAAGTTTTTAAAACATTTTTTTAAGATTAGTGCCATCTTTAAACGATTTCTTAAAGATAGGAAATTGTTAAAATTCCGATTACGCCTCATTTAGAGAAAAAAAAATTAATGAAATTTTAAGTCTACAGGTATATAAGAGCAGCAAAGGTCGAACGTTTTATAAAAATGATATTTTTATGATTGTGGTATTTTTATAACATTTTTTTTTCGAGGGTATTATTTCCGACCGAGTGGAGACAGTAAGTATAATATATTGCAGCGGGGTTCGTTTTGTTATTTTTCACCGACTATCCCACTCTTCTTTGCTTATGTCAATGATTTGTGGTTTAGGGCTCGTATAAAGAATCTGAAGAGCAGAAGAAACACACTGTAGTTGCTTACCTTAGGGTAGTGATGTTAACTATGCATAATGCGGTTAACAGACTGAAATATCACTGGTAGGATAGAATATAAACTGAATTTCATTTATTTCGACTTTGTACTTTTATTTTAATACGCTTCAATATATTCGACTCTCTGAAAGAGGCAACGGGAAATCACTTCAGTTCTCATTTTCCGGATTAAGTCTTTCATAGGATTCTTCTTGCTGTTAGTAATAGCATGTTTTTTTCAGTAGTGACTTACGAGTATATCTCGTGTCATACCGCGTACAACCTTTTCGGTTATGGAACTTTACATTCTTACATTATGTTTGATGATATTATTTTTGGATAATCACCACAAACCAATAAAATTTATTTGCATTCTGGCTTCCTTTGACATTTAAAGAATAAATTCTTCTTTCATGAGATATCACATTAGACGCGCGCGCAGTAATTTGTTACCATGATGCTGGTGTTTTTGGATACAGATCTGAAATCGTTGAGAAAGGATTTCTAAAAAGATGAATAAAAAAAAAAAATTTGTAATCTTTTGAAATGTAATTTTCTCTCTTTTGTTAGTTTACTGCTATCTTTCTTGTTTTGTTTTTACAACCAAAAAATTTAATCACATGAATTTCACTAGTTTACTTTATAACCCAAACGTACTAAGGTATAATGTGGTAGGTATTGTCTAAAATGTAACACCAGTATAAGTAACAATGAATATCTACTGATATTTTACGTAGTATAACTTGTATGTGACTTGTTACTAATACATATTAGTTACTAATACATACTTGAGTATGACTTGTTACTAAATATTTAAAAAAAAAAATGTAATTACCGTAATTTTTTTTAGTGATATTGAAATAAAATATAATCGTGAACTGAAATTTCTAAAAAAAGATTCATTTTTCTAAGATTTTTTATTTTCGGCTGTTTTACCTATAACAGGCAGTTGTAATTATTGCATTTGTACTAATATCAGTCCCAAGTTAGTTAAAATAAAGGATTATTTGGTAACAAAACATTAAAAAATAAACATTAAAAAACTTCAATATTTTACATATAAAATATTGAAGTTTATGTTCCTTAACAGTTATTTTTACAAAAATAACGTAAATTAATTAAATACTTCATCAGAAAAAAAATTATCATAAATTTTAAATTTATACAACCGCAAGAATAGATGACTTTAAGTCTAAGCGTCATAAGAAGTATATGACGTCCAAAATGGCTAAAAAAAAAAAAAAAAAACTACAAGTGAAGACCCCTAAGTATTAATTAATTAATTAAAAAAGAATTAACGATTACATTACAAATATTAATTAACGTTTCCATAAATCTATTAACGCTTGTCTTGTTTTACCATCCGTAAAGAAGTGAGAAATTTTGAACTGCTCGAAATGTCCAATGTGGCTAAGTCGGTCTACCACCAACCGTTCTACAATAAGGAGTCGTCACCGTTGGCAGGGTACAGGAAACCTCTCTCCATACCGCAGGCATTATCACGTCTGCACTTTAAAGAACAGTACCTTCGCCGGCGTCCAACCCTCGATCACCAAGAGTTACTATTTACATAATTTTTTTTTTTAAAGCCGTTATTATACTTTTAAAAATAAGTTTTTCTTAATAACATTCTTAATATTTTATTTTCCTCCCGTTTCAGCCTTACATTCGCTAAATTCAAATAGTAATAAAAAATAAAATCCACGCTGACATTTTATTTGCTACTCCTTTCTCATGTTCTTCATAAATGGCCAATTTTATTTGTTCTTTAAACAAACGCTTATAAACAATTGCTTTCTATAATTTTGTATTATTCAGTTAAAATACAGCAACAGCGTATCATTTTTAAATGTTTACTAAACAAGATATTGTTTAAAACTAATCAACAATACATAATATAAGTTATAAATCTTAAACATTAGGAGCCTGTTTATTCTAGTGACAGCAGAAACTAACTAATATAAAGTAATGGTGAAAAAATTAAGGATCATAATCTAAGAAACGGATTAATCGTAAATTTACTCTAATAATCCTGTACCGATTACTATTCCTGTTCCTAATTCTATTAAATAACAGAAAAATATTTAAAAAAAATATATAATTCTAAATTTTACGAAATTATTAAAATCGTAAAATTATAATTGTTAATTACAATTTTGACCACACTCTTCCAAAAAGAGAGTACTTAGAGGTATATATGTTTGTGGTTTTTGTAATGTAATAACTACAGCATTGATGGGTATCAAATAATTCGTATCAACAACGAGAGTGATAGTGGGTGTACGGTGACTTTAAGCAAACGCGATTGCAAATTTCTCCTATTTGAAGAATCAGATTTATTTGAAACTCGTCAAGTTGAGTATAAGGAAAAATATCCTACTAATAAAACAAATATAAAAATTTATTAAACTCCGGAGTAACCATACAATATTGTGCACAAAAAATAGCTCTTGATGTCAAGAAAATTACAAAAAAAAAGGCTAATCCATTTGAAATCTGATGCACATTCATTGATAAAGTATTATATGAGCGTTTCAGGATACGGGTTCGAAATCGGTATCGGCCGGCAACCACATTAGATCTATAATTCAATAACCAGAAGAGTACATTTGCACAGTTCAATTTTTATATAACATTGTTCGAACTTTGTAAATTAATTCGAACACAATCATTGCGAAGCTAAATAAAAATAAACTATACTAAAAACATTTTTAATTATTCTTTCAGAAAAAGAATGAAAGTCATTCAGAATTAGACCGTATGCTTTTTTTCTGTATAAAAAATCTGATGTTAGCACTACATAACTTCTTTGTACGAAATCCAAAAATAGTACGATTTTAAATTACAATTTTCAATTAATATTAAATAATCAGATGTTTCACCAATTTTTTAAAAAATTTTTTATTATAGCGTTAAAGAAACATTACAATCTGTTCCGAATTAAAATTGAACAATGAGTAAATATGCTAAATTTGGAATAAACAAGAAGCTAAGACTCAATAGTTTGTAGCGTAAAAGTTAATTACGAAAATAAAACAAGTTGACTTCGTAGAGCTGTTTTTTAAAACCACTTAATTGAATAATCAAATCAAGAATATTGTTTCTCAGTAATCTTGAAAATCGCTAATACTGTTATCCAATAAATTGACTGCCATATAATTTGGATGCCGATCCAAATGATTTTGATATCGTTGACTGATCAGAAATATTTCTTGTATGACTGTTCGTAATTTAAAATCATCATAAATGAGGTTATTACTTATATACCAAGGTATATTAAACATTTTTCGCAGTGTTTTTTTTTTCTGAAAACGTTCAAGTATGTCAATATTGGAAGTGCTTACTGTACCCCACAATTCAAACCCATAAGCCCAAATTGGTGTCAAGATCGATTTATAAATCAATAATTTATTTTCTACTGAGAGCCGAGATCTGTGTCCTATTAGCAAGTACGTGTTTTTAAACTTTAGGTCTAACTGCATTCCTTTAAATTTGATGTGTTTTACCGAGGTAATGCGCCGGTCAAGATGAAAACCTAAATATTTACACTCTTGACAACTTGGAATTGAAATATGAAAGATAGAAACAGTTGGCCAGATTTCCTTTCGCAGGGTGAGTGTAACGTGCTTCAACATTGTTTCATTTATCTTTCTTTATTTTCAAACTTGTATAAGCCAGTATTCAAGAAGAGTGAGATAATCTTGAATATAATGAGATGCAATAGCTGGAATTATACATGAAGAATTGCAGTATCGTCAGCAAAAGTTGCGACGGTTTTATCTGCTGTAATTGGCAAGTCAGCAGTAAACAGAACATATATGATGTGTCCGAGAACGCTTCATGAGGTACCCCTGATTTTACTGGAAACTTAAAACTTCTTAATGTTTAACCTGAAAATACCTATATTCTCAGTAAGATTTTAGCGCTTCATAAAAAAACAAGCGCTAACACCTTTTTTAATCTATAGAGCTATGTTATGCACTAGAGTTATGTTATACGTGCCAAACTTTGTCAGAAGCTTGATTGACATGGAGGAAAACCGCTGAACAGTATTTTTTGTTGTTTAGAGCATTATTTATAATGTTAACAATACTGTTTGCTAGCTCCACAGTAGCATGTTTCTCTTTAAACCCAAAGTGGTGATTTGGAATTTGACCATTTCAAGATTGCTTCATTCTTTTTAAAAAGACCTTTTCGAACACTTTAGAGAACACTGGAAGCAGGTTGTCAGGCCTATTAAGATTTAACATCTGTTGGTTATTTATCCGGTTTTAATGTAATAATTATTTGTGAAATTTTCCACGGACCAGGAAAATGATCAATTTGAATAAAAGCTTTAAAAATTAGTGTGATTAAATGTATGGCTTTTCGTGGTAATGCCTGAAGAACCTGACCGGTGTAAATCATATCCCGGCACCTTTGTTGAATGTACTTCGGTATTAATCACTAATGAAACTTTCGTGGATTGTAAAGCGTTTAATTAGTTAAGACATTTCAAACGGAGAAATCAAATATTCTGAAATTTTTCTAATAATTTCATTTAGATCCGTTTCGATATTATTGGAGTGGAACACATCAGAAAAGTGCTTAGTAAAAAGTTCGCCTTCTGTTGAAAACTTCTCGCCCATGTTCAATTATTTTTATGGAGAGGAGAGATAGACTACTGGGGTCTCTTGAACGACTTTGTAGCTTTCCATACAGTATATTCAGCAGATTGCCTATCACAGATATTTTCAATATAAGATTTAAACGAAATGTTTTTAAAAGTTTGAATTAATTTTCTTAATTCTTGAGAAGCTCTGTTAAATCTACCTTTAACGAGTTATTGTTATCACTAATCCGATTTCATTGTTATCAATTTGTATTTAATAACACTACAATTAGGAAATAATTGTGACAGAAACTTTTTCAATTCAGTTATTGCATAAACGCCTGTTACAAAAATAGGCTCAGGTTTTAATGTGTTTTGCCTAAAAATCTTCGTTTTCAACAATTTTTTTAAAAAGACTATATTTATACGACGTAGGAACAACAAAAGTAGATGGACCTAACACGCGAATATTAGGTTCAGTATAATTTGTGTGTTGGCGTTTTGTTGACACTGGAATTTCGTCGTTCTACCTGCTGAGATTCTCTTTTTGTTTGCGCAATACTGGTATTACTTGGCAAGAAGAGTTTGCCTCGCCAAGATAGGTAACATCATTTTCACTCTCTGATCCTGAAAAGTCATTCATGTTACCGATAATGTTGTCTTTAATTAACTTACGCCACCCCGATTTCCGGGGGTCCTTGTCAGTACACTTCAGTAGCCCAAGTATTCTATTGCCGGCCTCCGTGGCGAGAGTGGTAACGTCTCGGCCTTTCATCCGGAAGTTCCGGGTTCGAATCCCGGACAGGCATGGCATTTTCACACACACTACAAATCATTCATCTTATCCACTGAAGATGTACCTAACAGTGGTTCTGGAGGTTAAAAAAAAACATATATATATATATATATATATATATATGTAATAATGCCTGTTAACTTACACATACATATTTTTAAAAGTCCATAAAATTTTATTTCACTAATAAAAAATTATTTTTTTTATTATTATTATTATTTATTATAAAGATTTTTTTAGAATCACGGGTTAATAATTATTATTAAATCTATATATTTAAATTAAAAAAATATAAAAGACAAAAAAAAAAGGATATATTAAAAAAAAAAAAGGATGAATAAGATTTGATTCGAACCGATGTGCCTTCCCTTGTAAAATAAAAATTTTATTTTGCTATAACTTTGAAACCATTGAAAATAAGTACCACTTATGATATATTGTTGAAAAGTTTTCAATGAGGGCTTATTTTTGCAGTTACAAAAAAATGAAAAATCCAAATTTTTGGGATTTTGGGCTTTTTTGGACACTTTTGGTTCGGTCGATTGCAAAAGGGGAGTTGAACAACTTGCTGTTGCAACAGTTCTAAATCCAAAATTTCAACATTCTACGGCTAATAGTTTTTGAGTTATGCGAGATATGTACTTACGTACAGTCGTCACGGCGAAACTAGTCAAAATTAATTCAGAAATGATAAAGATAGATATTTCGTTTGAAATCTGAACACCGAAACTTTTCAGGATTACAATATTTAAATACAAGTAATATAACTATATAATAATTTTTATATAAAAAGATAATAGTTGTATGTATTACTAACTTTCACTAAATGGTCTGATTTCGATTTTTTCTTGTGTCGTACAGAAAGTTCTTTTGGAGGTTCCTTTGCTTAAGTTAAAAAAAAAAAATTAACGCGTACTTAATTAATATTTTCTTATCATCTGCAAACTTAGTCGTTATTAGACCAACGGTATTCAGTTAACGATATTTTATTGGGTAATACTTCTCTCAGTTCTGTTCTTGAAATAATAATATATAATTAATGGTAATAAAAATCAGCTTTATTAAGATTAGCGGAATGATATTTAAAGAAAAATTAATTATTTTAAAGTAATTTTAACATTTTAACTATCGCTGAAACAAGTACTGTAATAACAGCTTTATTTCAAGCTTTGTAAATATTATTACGCGTTTCTTGCTGCTCGTAAGGTAAGGAGCTGTTAAACATCTTACGAGTTAATGTACGTATCCCGCTCCAGCGCGAAGTTTATTCTCATTTTTATTTACAAATGTCATTTCATCCATATAACTTGAAAATTTCGTTAAAAAGTGGATTAACGAAACTTATTAGTAACGAACTATCGGAGAAACTTTCGTTTTTCTTTTAATATTATACGTGTATATGCATAACTTAAACCTTATCATATGATTGATATACTTAACTAAGATTTAATGAGTTTTTGTTACATTAATTGTTATTGTAACTTTTCAGATCTAATTATTTCTGAGGAAAGTTGATTAAAATGGCAGTTCTGACGTTATAAGAAATTAGAAAACGTAATGTCCGGTGAGTCGATAACTTTGGTGATTAGGATCCGCATGATTAATAATACAGCCGTTTCAAAGGACTATGTTTGAGGTAATCTGCTGTCAGCTGACGCATGTTATATGAATATTGGATTACTAGTAAAGTGGGGAATAATTATAGTTTTATGTCTGCTATATAAATTGCATTTTATCGTAATACTTATTCATACTTGCCATAACGACACTCATACTAGTCGTATTATATCTGCCGATGAATATGAAGCTTAAAAATAAACCCTTAAAACCCTTCAAAATAACATGAAAAAAAAAAAAATCGAGGTTGGCTATTTATTTTCTGAAAACATTTCTATTTATCTACACAATCTCATTTCAAAATGAACACTTTTTTTCTAGAGTAGGCTAAAGAGATAACCGTTTTTATTAACGTAATATGACTTCGGCGTCCTTGTGAAACGAAAAAAATTATAAAGTTATTTTACTACTTGATTATCTTTTCTCATTTTCTTTGACCCGGTTTGTGCTTTGTGACCAATGGTTTTGAGTTATCGGCTATTTTTTAAGTAACAGTGAAGAATAATTATTTTTTTAAATTTAATATACATTGTCGGATCATTCTTGATAAGCTGATCAAGATAATTCGATAGCTGACTGAAACTCTAAAAGCTGATTGTTTAAAAAACCCAGGATAAACAGAATTCATTAATAAATCATTAAATTCAAATTCAGACCGCTAAATGATCGTACTGTTACTGTAATATTATTGTACAGTACAGTACTGAAATTATGTTGCAGGGGTATCCGTGAAACTACCGGAATATGCAACGTCTCAGTATTACTGGTCTCCAGTAACAAAATTATTTTAACGTCCTTCCACCCCTGCATCGTACTATGTCCCCAAAGTCTTGGTTTGTTTTTTTAATGATAAACAAACTAAAATAAACAAGATAATGTACAACATGTACCATGACAGTATTAATTCATCCAGATACTTTTTTCTTTTTTAGCGGAATATAATTTAAAAATATACAAATACTATATGCGTATAAAATATCTATTTTATACTACGTTTAAAATTTATTTTAAACATTTTTCAGATATAACGGAATCTGCGATTTGTGAAGTAGGGTAATTATAAAATAGATGTTAAACTAACTAAACTAGTTTTCGAAATCTTTAAACTTTAATATGTTTATTATCTTTCAACTGATCGATAATCATATTTATTTCACGTCATTATTCCAGTACTGATTTTTCTTTCACAATCATAATAATTTACCTATCCGTCGACTTCGTCTCATATTGTTTTCATTCTGTTCAGTTAATCATGTCAATATTTTTATAAGGAGCTTTATTCTGGGCTACCTAGTTTTTAATCGATCTAGCTTTCATCATCAATTCACCGATTAGTATATTATACATCTGGTTTGTGTAACGATATCATTCTAAAAAACTAAACTTGTCGAAAAAATAATTTGCCGAATGAATGCAAAACATGACACCACAAGAATGTTCCTAATAACAGCGGAGACACGTTTACTTGTTATTAAAAAAATATGTACGTGTTCTAATAGCGGGCTGATGAATATACTTCAGTTTGTGGAAGGAGGGTAACCTGATATACACAGGCTGCTGTCGAACATATGTGTTCAGAAATGCACGGATTACACACGTATACTCTTCGTTTTTTTCCCCTGTTTGTGACGGTCATTCGGCTCGTTAGTTTTACACGACTAGCTAACACGGCACTCGGATTGTTGATGCGCATTCGGAAAGAAAGCTACGAGGTTAATCGAGCATATTGTATCACCATGTAACAGAGCATTTACTTAAGTACGTCAACTTTTTTACCCGTCTTTTTCTAAAAATATTTCACTCATTCATTGACGGATCTCAGAGGCAGTGTTATTCTTGTTTGATTTCGTTTTCTTTTTTTCTTTAATGTAGTTAGCTGGTCGTCGAACATTTTACTATACAGTTATTTATTTATGTGAAGAACTGATAATTTGACTTGTTTTAATGAGTTTGGTGTACTTAAAATTAGTAAATGCATACGAGTTGTACGGTTGTTTTTTTTCCCAGCAATTCTTGCCGATCTTTTGAGATCTACTGAATTTTTGTTCGATCTAATGATAAAATAATCATTATTATATAACATATTTATTATATTTTCAACTATCATAATTATTTTTGTTTATTAAAAAAATCGTTTTTTGAAAAACTCCAATTATTACGGTGTCATTGTTGAGATTATTAACGTTTATAATTTGCATTCCCTCTTTTTATTGAGAGGTTGATGCTTATATAAGTGTTTTGTTAAATTGTGTTACGTCTAAATACTCGCTGATGTTGCAGTTTTTCTTACTTATATCGATCATATTGAAGTTTTTTTATTTTATTTCATAAACTCTTTAGGCTGTAGCTTACAGCCTAAACCCCAGGTTTTCCTAATTCACCTCGGGTAACACTCCCAGAAAATTTCTATTTAGAATTAGACATTTTTTTTATATCTGGGACCAAAGTTACAATTACTAATTTTAAGTTGGGGTTTCTTCAGAGGATGGAGATGAATGAATTGTAGCTTGTGTGAAAAATGCCATGCCTGACCGGAATTCAAACCCGGGACCTCCGGATGAAAGGCCGAGATGCTACCACTCGTTCCACGGAGGCCGGCAATTAGAAAAATGGAGAGGGACATTTTCCGAACTATTTGTTAACAATAATTTTGTAAGTAAATTTTTTTAAATTAAAATATCATTTGTAATTTTTAAACGGCTTACTTACGGGAAACATATTTATATTTCTTGCTATCGCTGAATGTTGGGATTAATCTTTAAGAATCGCAAGGTGTTCATATATTATTCTAACGTCATTCGGTTTATTTCAGCGAACAAATGAGAGATGTTTTGCATTTCCTCAATAATGTGTTGAGAGCGAACAGAAGCGCTAGAAAGGGGTTTCCGCTTAAGTAATCATTGGGATAACGAACTAAATCTGCCGAATATTAATATAGTGTTTATGTTGTAAATCTGGTTAGCGCAAGATCAGAATCGGGAAAAAAATTATTCTCAGAATAAGTAAATATCGCACGAACTCAAAAAGTAAATGAATTAGGAGAAAGGTACTATATATATATATATATATTATTTTTTTTTTATAAGTATTGGTAATTGTAAAAATACGAATGCTCAATTTTATATTTTTGATAACTATTTATTCTCATATTTTTCCTTGTTACCATGATTATTTACCTCTCCTTTTTTAAATTAAGTATTTAATAGTGAATTAGTTAAAGAAATTCGCTATTGGCGTTTCAAGGGTGAGAAATCTTGCATTAAAATGATATTGCAGCTAACAGTGAAAGAAACAAAGACCTACGTAATTTACCTCACTGTGACGTGCAGAGGATCGGTATGTATAATTGTATGTTTGTCCAGTTTATTTCTAAATTATTTCCTTGGTGTTAAGAGTGTTGGAAAAAGAGCAGAGAGTGACGATGTTAAGTAACTATCGACTTAGGAGTTATTGACGTAAATATTGCACGTGGGCGAATGACGTGCAACCTGACAATTGATTATTACTTTCTACCGGTTATTGTTTTTATTTCTGTTTGTTTGGTGATTTAATTTGGTGAAAATTGACCTAGTATAAGTTATTTCAGTATTTTTTTAATTCGTTATCCTACTTATTAGAAATATAGTTTTATTTTAAGTCAATTTAAAAAGTATATTTTCATCCTGGTTTATTACCTATTATATAATTTTCTTGTAATTGTAAATATCTATGAGATAAAAAAATCATTTATGATTTTATCTATTTATATTTTTTCAGTATGTAGAATCTGTCATTTTTATTTATAGCATTTTCATTTTTAAGAAAAATAAGACTGGGATTATTGAGACTATACAGAGGAACTCGGAAAAATTTGATTTTTTAGAACCCGGATCACAGTTTATTAACGAAATGAAAGATTTGCGGATAGACCCGCTTCAGTAAGTCTATTTATGACTTTCTTGAGTTGTTTCCTGCTAACTCTTATCTGGAACGTTTCAGACTCCAAGAAGCAGCTCCATTAGTTATTCTTCGACTAACTTTGACCTGAGTTCACAGTTTATCTTATTCGTGTAAGTTCTTTTCCGTATCACGGACGCCTTGCTTCATCATTTTATTTTATGGGGATTCCACTCTAAAACTTTCTCGAATGTGTTTGATTTCTTTGGAAGAGTGATCGATTTATCGCTTTCGACATCTACTCAGTGTTCAATTCTTTTCTTCTTTGACATATCTAGAACCATCTTATTCAATTTTCAGTCACGCCGTTCAGTTTTATTTTTAAAATACATAGTTGTAAATTCTTGGAAATTTTTGGTCTTTCTGTTTAGTTCCTTTAACGGCAAAAACTGTAGAATAGTTGACGTCGGAAAAAATCCTCAAATTAGGTTTCTTACGACACAGCACGGTGTTTTTTTTTTTTTACATTGTATATGTTTAATTGCTCCATCATTTTATAATCACAATAATTACCACGTAATTATTGTGATACCACATGTATCACTCAGCATCGTCCACGTCCTAGTCATCCTGAAATAATTATTCATTTTTAATTTACAAACATAATTTTAGTTACTTTAATTATTTTATAGCTCGTTCACAGGGATTCGTTTTTCCAAATCCTTTAATTTCCTTGATATCGGGAAAACAATGTGACAGCAATCTTACGTCTTCGACAAAGTCCAAATCCGAGTTTGGAACCAATCCCACTATACGGTTCCATTTAATCTGTAACTGTTCGTCTCAGCACATTATCGATCACCATCAGAAATTCAAGGAGACTGGGCACAGCCCTGTTCGTGACACTAAATTTACAACTTTGTTGCTGTTCCTTAGTCAATTTTCTTGTTTGTACAACTTGATTCGAATATCATATACATACCTTTTTGTTTTGTGGTTTTTTTTTTACGAAATTATGATTTTATACAGCACGGTACATTTTTCTTTGCTTTAATTCAGTGAATTTAATCCTAGTTGTGGTTAATAGCTAGAATTTATTTTTATTGTTAGGTATTTTGTAGCTTTTTTCCAATTATTTGAAGCTATTTTTAGCAAGTAAATTATGGATTAGAACTGTTTTTTCTTCTCTTACAGTCTGAAATAATTATCGTAATTATTCAGATTTTACTCTGCAATTTTAACCATTAATATTATATTATGCAGAAATAGTGTTTTCCTTAAAATTGAATATCTAAAATTAGCATATAGCTACATCGACACAGAGTTGACCAACGTAAGTAATGACACAAGTTATCCAATTGCACGTGTTTGGAAATTTTAATCCTAAAAAAAATATGTATATATATATATATAATATAATAATGACACTGGCAGTGTATCATATATTCTAATTATATTTAAAACTACATAGATAAGATATGAGTAATAGTGATAAAAATTATTTTGTAAATATAGGTTAATAAATAATTTCCGGCTGATAATAAGTTAAACATTAGTTAGCATAAAATAGTTTTCATTAATTAAAAATACACAAATAATGATTATGATATTAAATTGAAAATTTTATGATATTATTGTATATATTAAAGTATTTTTTGATAAAAGTAGTTTGTGTATATTTTACTTCAATGTTGTAACATGGCATTTCAGTTTATTTGTACAATGAAACCAAAGAAACGGTGAAAACCATTGCTAATAATGAATTAAAAACACGATATGCATTATGTAAAAGATATTTCGTTTTGTTTTTATCAGTTTAATTAATAGCTAAAATTGAAGGGAGTTACGTGTGTAACAAAGGGGGGGGGGGTTGTATGGATAAGAAGGGCATTATGCATTCACCCCTAGTAACCGAACGCACTATGAAGGGTGGCACGATAAAGAAAGGATGAATAATAGTAAGAGTGGGAGTTAGAACGAACTAAAGAGAAGTAAGCTCTGGTGGCGCCATCTATCATTATTACTAACCGAACCGCAAGAAGACAGGTAGGTAAAGCAGCGGGCAGACCAACAACGTATTGCCCATACGGTCGGTTACGCTTATTATCTCGTTTTTTTTGTTCATTTTTTATCTTATAAAGCACGATTTACAGATTTACGCTTAATTTTGTTAAAATTAGTGTAACTGTTTAATTACCGGTAAATCATCTCTATGAATATTTATTTGAAATTTTTTATTAAACTTTAAAACATATTCTAAATGAATATGTCTGAATGTGATTATACTGTAGAATTTTAGTCGTAGAGTTAATACAGGTAAGTTTGAATCCGTGCTCACTTTTGTTTTTGCGTATTCGGAAGAAATCTGAAGTACAATATGATTTGATAACTAAGAAGTGGATCATTTTGTAAAAATCGATTCGTAATTTATGTTAAATTTGAGGAATGTTTACTAAATGCCTTTCATTCCTATATTAATTATTTAAATTCAGGATGGATGAAATAGGAAGTAACATCGCCTCCTGTGAAAGTATCAATTCACCGAGACATCAAGAAATTGTTAATTTTATAACTTTACGAAGAACTTTTAACCTTTACGTTAAAGAACCTTTAACGTAACTAACATAGCCCATGTTTTGATTTTACCGGCGTTCTCTGAGGTCGACGATATTTTTTAAAAATATTTTCCTTTACAGTTAATTTAAAATTAAAAGCGATGAGAATGTTGAGTTAGTTTGTGTACAACTTCAATTGAAATTATTAGTTCTGTGGGTTTTTTTAATAGCATATGGATTTAGTTTATTTGCTTTTATATATATATATATGGGTGTGGGTGGGGGGGAGCTTTCTTTTACGAGATACTCTTACATTCTTCATAAAAAAACCGTGATCTGCGCAAGATTGTCACCAAATAACTTTCGTGGGATTATCGCTTATACATTTATAATTAATCCAGATTGTTTCGTATTATGCTGTATTATAATAAATATAAGATTACAAATAAACCTATGTTTATTATTCGATTATGCGGAATAGTTTAAATGCGTTTTTTGTTTTCAAAAAAAAAGTTCTGATCCACTCCATCCATGACCAAAAATTATGTTTTCGTTATAAAATAGTTTTTATGTGTATATCCGATTGTTATGGGTGTATGAAAATGAGTCAGACATGACGCAGTTTTTGCTCATGTTAATTTACAACGACTTTTATAATAATTCAAACTTTTTTGAGGTATAACGAGTTTGATCATTTTAAAATTCAATTAATTTCTTTTCTCGGTTTATGTTTGATAATTACCTAATGATTATCCGTGCCAAGCATGGGTTTTCTCTGTTCAATATTTGATTAGCATGTTCGGTGGAAAAAACAACTGAACTTTAATCAGTAGCATATATTCTACTACCGTTTTCCATCTGTAATTATATAATTTGGTAATAGTTAACAACAATGTAAGTTCCTTTTTTTTTTTTTTTAATAATATTTAGTATATTTTTATTCGGTAGGCAGCAGCACTGAAGTGTCTAATTAAGTACTATCTTTTCGATGTTTGATTTGGATAACACCTTAATTTTTTAAATTAAAAAAAAAAAAAAAATTCTACGTGGACTGTTAAATAGAAGTGAATTAAATGAACTAAAATGACGTCAAAAACCTATTATGGTTCAAGGGTCCTTAAATTAAAGATAAAAAAGTCATTGTTTCTAATTTTTAATTTAATAAGTCTAGCTGTTCCCTGCCGTTGATTTAATAACCAAGCTACATATAAAAATTGAAGTGTAAATGTCTTTTTGAGATAATTCCTTATTTATCCTTTTATATGAAGCTTGCAGATCGATTATTCTTGACCTCGATTCGTACTAGCGAGCCTCCCCCACCTTTATCAGAAATGGAATTTTTTGTTATTTTCAGCTTGAATATCGCTTAGTAACAATTTTTTTTAAAAATTGAATGAGAACATAATTTAACTTCTTAATATTTTTAAATTACTGTTGCCTAAAACATTTTAAAATAAATTAATAACTTTTTTCAACGATAATATTCAGCTTATGGTCTGCTGTCAGAATAATGTCAACATATTTATCGAAAGGGGAAATAAAGTGAAATTTGATGAAGTGGAAACATGTGAGTGTGGAACCATGTGATTTCTGGTGGCGGTAAGATTCTCTAGTCTGGACCAATAATCACTTCTCAGAAGTGGTAGACCTGAGATTGTACAAGACTTCATCCTCATTTATCCTCTGAAGTAATACCTTACGGTAGTTCCGGAGGCTAAACAGATAAAAGAAAGGACCAATAATCACTACATTGGGTTTCCCTTACGCTAACTAATATTTCGAAGGGTTTTCTATTTTAAGCAGAAGAGTATACTACTTTCCGTCTACAATAATTTTATATAATTCTTTTTTACGGTTTTCAATTATTTGACCTTAGGTTTGGTGTTATAGATAAATGTATTAAGTCCAACATTTCGTGTAAGGTTTCAGGTATACTAACAACATTACCCTACATGGACCACTTGCTCCATCCTGCGAGAAGGAAAATTTCATTTATAAAGAATGAGAGTTTATCTTTAAAATGAAAAGACTTTTTTAAACCTTTTTTCGAAATTTTAAAAGAATACGTCAATTTATCGCGTCTTTCTTCCCCCTATAAATCTGATGATATAAAAAAAAAAAATTACGAGTATAGAGTTTTTTGTTTGGATGTTTTACCGAATTAAGTCAGTTTTTTTAGTTTGTAATTTGGTATAAAACTACTGAAAATAATATTATTTAAAAATTTTTTTTTTTTTACCTCCGGAACCACCGTTAAGGTATATCTTCAGAGGATGAGATGAATGACTTGTAGCGTGTGTGAAAAATGCTATGGGATTTTGCCATGGGAAAAAAAATGACTGGGATTCGAACCCGGGACCTCCGGATGAAAGGCCGAGACGCTACCACTCAGCCACATATGTGTATGTTGAATTGTTACTAAGATTATTGACTTCGCGTTAATGATTCGCCAAATACCATTACGTACCCATCATAATAATGATTATTTTTATTGCACACATTTTTGTATTTAGCTGATTAAAATAAAACAAGCTGACGGTGTTTAATGTTTAAAAATAACTGGTGGTGGCTTCATAGCTATTACGTCAAAAAGAGTGAATTTTTCAGCTTATTTTAATCTATCTTCCACGATATAATATATGTTTATAAATCCGAAGTTGTTAATTCTTACTGTTTTTGGTTGTTAATGAACTTTACAATGTTAAGTTTTCCCTAAAATAGACTGTGTAACGAACTGATGGTTTGTTATAATTATAAATAAAATTTAAGTGATAAATTTTTTATCGATATTCTGAAGGTTGAATGACATTGATGTTAATGTTTTCTTTCTTTACAAGTAGTGATATTAATGTACTATCTTTCAGCTCACCGCCATCTTCTGGATTTTTTCTGCATCCTAAAAGTTAATACAGTCCGTTTTTCTTTATCCTTTTCTCAGTATCCTAAACATTATTGTAGAAAAACGTTTTTTTTTTGTTTTAATTCTTCCATATTATAGCTTTTAATAAAGCTAATAATAAGTTAAACATATCCTTTATTAATGTAAAGGATAAGAGAATTAAAAACTTTTCACCAAGCGCATCGGGAACGGTTATAATGACTTTTTTAACACCGTATGAACAAATTGTTCTTAAAGGCTGGAACTTTACCTACGCACTCGAAAAATATTCCAGAGTATCTTTTTTGGGATTCATTTTTTAATGTCGGTTTATGTGTGTTCCTTAAACAGTTTCAACATTTGACTTGGATGAAAAATGGACTTAAAATGATGTAATTTTTTACTCGTGAGCACCCCAAACTTTACGCTGTAATTGACTTTTTCTTTTTTTTTTCAAAAAACCTATATTTTTTAAAAATTAAATCTATTTTCATTATTAATATAAGTAAATAAAATTTAAAACATCCAGGTATAATAATTTTATGAATTTGCCCCGATTAAAGATATTTTAAACAGAAGTTCATCCTAGTATGTATAAAATCCGAGTGTAGTTTTAACGATTACGCTGAAATTAATTTTTTTTATATCCAGTGGATGTTGCCACTAAAATATCTAGATTAGCTTTATTCCTTGGGAAAAATTTGCTACGTGGTAGTACTGGTTGGTATTTGGCTTCGCGTGTAGGTTGCGCACGCTTACTGTTGAAAGCATACTTTTATCTCATTGAACATACACTTATGAGTATAATTTAAAATTTAAATCTATCTTGTTTAATCGTGAAGGTGTATGAAAGATCCGTTGAGTTATTACTGTTAATGGATGTCATGCTGAATAGTAATAACAATAATAATAAAGGAACCGATAACACGTTTTGTAGTAATTGTTTTCTTTATTCATGTAGTTTTTAAAGCTCACTGTACATGTTTATTTCTGTTCTATATTAATGCAAAACGTTTTAACAAAATTTTTTTAATTCACAGATTTCTGTTAAACTTCAGTATTTTACTGCGGTGGGGCGTAGCAGCTGTGTGATTTTTTTTAGCCAGTAGTTTCTCTTCGCATGTCGTTCTGCTTTCTGTGTTCCTCCCCTTTAGCCATCCTCTCTTTTTTGTCACCCTCACAATTTTCAACAGTACTGTAATATCGATTCCCCACAATCTCCCTTCCTCAGCGCTACACTTGTTCAACTTTCTCCTCTACCCTTATACCCTCCACCCGTTTTCTCATACCTTTTTTTTTCATACATTTTCCCCTCTCGCTATTGGAAAGCATTAAATCAATTAAATTATCGTACCGTAATCTAATGAAATGATTCTTGCTGCTGCAATGTTATTTCTGTTTTATGACAACAGAGTATATTTCTATTTTTATCAACATCACATCACTGTCATTGTCGTCACTATTGAACAAGCGGCCATGACGCTCCCATAAATCAGGTTTTTTAAAAAATGTTATTATTATTAGTTTATTCTATAATATGAATTGCGTTAAATAATTTTTTATATCGCCTTGAAAAATATCTTCATGGACCAATAGTATTCACGTTAGTTATTACTTTTTAAAGGGAGTTTTCTCTTAGTTTTGTGTTGCACCATATTTTGAATTATTAAATGAATATTTTTTGTTATATTATTTATAAATCCCTGTAATGCGAACTATCACGGCGCTTATAAAAAAAAATATAAAATATGTGCAAGTATAAGTATATCATATCTGGTATAAAGTTACTTAATAAATGATTTTTAGTTATAATTAAATTATTAAATGATTTTTAGTAATGAGTAAAAAATGGGAAAAGTACTAGTGAATGAAAAATATAATCATTTCATGTTAATTTCAAAGATAACTCTTATATTACATTTGAAATTATTACGTTAATCATTAAAGTAATTTTCTTACTGTTATATAATGTCATGTTTGTTTTTATGATTGTTTAATTTTTGTAACTATCATTCAATTCATTTTCCTTCTCTTTTTTATATATTTAATAGGTTAGACTTTCTGGTTAGCCTGATTACTTTCCCCCCAGGCAATCAGATCACCGAAAATCGTAAGGAGTAAGTTGTTTTAGTTCCGATATTTTTTAAGAATATTTTTTTTATATATACTTGAATCTTCTGCATTTATTTAAAATATTGTGTTAATAAAACTTTTGATTTTGTGCAATATCTTTACATCAGATAATTTACCGCTCTAAATTTTAATTCGATTTGTTTTATGTTTATTATACTCTATTTGACATGTTATTTCTTCGCCAGTGAGTTTGAAAGTTAATAATTCGCGTCGTATAATAACAGTAAAATTTCGAGGATGACCTCATTTATATTCCTCTTCTATTCTTTTCTGTTTGATTTTTTCTCATTACATAATTTTCTTCAAATATCTGTCGGAAATTAAAGAAAAGTACCGGAAATTAAAGAAAAGTACCCTTCTTTGACAAATTTTTACTTGACTTGATTTTACGTCGGTGTATAACGCAGAGAATTATAAAAATATGCCTTTTAATTGTCGGATAACGTTTTATTGTTCTCGCCCAGTTTGGGTTGTGTACGTTTTGACAAGCGGAATAAAAAAAATGTGTGTAGTAGTTAAAAGTAATGTGAAATAAATAACATTTCAAAAAGGATTATTTAAAATTAATTTCCACAACTAGAAGAAGAAAAGTATCTAACAATCGTATTAGTAGAAACAGAACTTTATATATATAAGAATATTTGTGTTCTATTTCAGTAACAAAGTAGCATCTATTATTTTTAAGCTCTTTTCTCTTTACATAATTGTTAATATTAGAGTAAATTCTTTTTTTATAAATTCTAACCCCCATTCAAGTTACTATTTTGTGTGTGTTTTTGAAGCTTAATATTTGGTTATGTATTTTATTGCAACCAAAACGTTTTGTAAAGCAATTAATCTTAGCTTTGATTCTACTATGTTATCGAAACTTTAACTAAACTTTAAACTGCTTTTAGGGACATTAATTATTTTTACTTGCTATTTATTGTATGTGTTTTAATTCTAACTTAAAATAACATAATCATTTCTAAGCCCGCTATTATTATTATTGTAATTAGTGCTCTATTATTTTAAAAAGTATTTTATATTTTTTTACCATCGCAGAATTTTTAAATCAGTATTTTAATAACTAACTGCATGCATTCTGATAATTATTCTATTTCCTGTATCAGTATATAAATGAGATTTAAAGTTTAATACCCCCCCCCCCCCCCATGTAGCGTGTAATACTTTTATGCCGATGATGTGTTTCATGTCGTAACATCGGTATCCTACCGTTATGTTATCGAAAATGTTAGTAAAATAGTTCGAATAATTATTATCTCATTTTATTAATCTCTCTCTTTATCTGTTTACCCTCCGGAACTACCGTAAGGTATTACTTCAGAGGATGAATGAGGATGATGTGTATG
>JAAAKQ030487182.1:0-10697 GCA_010016005.3 Zanna intricata
CTTAATGTAGTAGAAAAATGATCGAATGAAACTTTAAGCTTGACAGAATGCGTTTTCATTGAATTTTTTGCATAGATTTTAATATCGAGTTGTTCATAGAGTTCCATATAGATAAAGTCAAACTTGCTCCTAAATAATAATTTAAACAAAAAAAAAAATTACTAATAATAAACAGAAGATTTATTATTTCTACAATGAATATGAAGTAATAATGGTGACAACACATTTAATGTGTTCAATATACGATGTTAAGTATAATTCATTAAGTTAAATTACGCAATCATTTTTCTTTCTTTTTTTTCTAAATTACATTAAGAAGTTGCAATGTATTTTGTGTAGGCAAAATTAGAGGAGTTGTGGGAGGAAATTTGACAGTGTAAAAACCCATAGCGAAGAACCCATACCGAAGCGCGCAAGAGTGGAGTAGAGGAATAGAAGAGGGTTAGAAATAAGGGTTTAAAGACGAAGAGACTCCATCCCCCATCCAGTTAATTTTGTTAATGGCGTATTCATGACCTACTCAGACTGAGACTGACTTGGTGAAAATTTGTTTTGCTGTTGAAAACTTAGTTCCTCCTCCTTAGGGGTGTAATTAAAGTTAATTATTAAGTGACACCGGAACAGTGTGCTTGTTCAAACATTCAGACGTACATTCCATTACTGCTTGTCTTACAATTAATTCTGCCAGTCAGATAATATTACGACAAATATGAGTAGTGTACGACCATTTAATCACACTGTAATGTAGTAAAACAATGAAAAATGATGTAGTAATTAATATATAAAATTACTAATAAAAAATAAATTAAAAAATATATATATATATAATTAAAACTGATTTTCAAAAGAATTTGTAACATTTTTAAAGAAACTTTTAAATTTAGCAACAACGAAGATTTATTTGCAATTTCTGCAAGAATTGAATACATATAATTGAAAAAGGAAAGATAAAAATCAGTATAGAAGGAGTAAGAGAAGAATGAATATTCCCATAGTCTTAAATTCTACTTGGAGAAAAATAAAATTGATTTTACGTATGGCTACTTGGAGAACGAATAAAAAAGCTAAAAATGGATTTAACATACGAGTAATATTATAAGGCAGAAAATATAAAGAGCAAAATCATTAATCTTCATTACGAAGTATCGCGTATATCCTTTCTAAAATAAAATATCTGATGTGGACACGCATAACTTCCTTGTATATCTATTAAATTTCGTTTACACATTTTTTGTCAAATGAAAGGTATATAAAATTTTATTTCATTGTTAACATCTTTAATTTTTATATATTTTTACTTCCTTTTAAGTACAAGGAAATATTGTAATCGCGAAAAATTTTGGTTTTCAGATTTCAATGGAAATATCCGTTTTGACCATCCCTGAATCCAATTTGACTAGTTTCGGTGTGACGTCTGTACGTATGTATGAAAAAAGGTTGATACCAGTGCTATTGCTAAGGAACACTAGTTATACCTCCCACACAGTAAAACAATTTAGGATCGTAATTAAAAGGGAGCTATTATTACAATACCAAAATACATTGATGCCAAAATCTAAATATTTCAGGAAAATAAATTTATTTTTTTTATTTATTTACTAAATTTAACAAATCTTTTATTATAAACCAGAAAAATAATATTTTACAGCGAAACAATACCTAGAGATTACACAAATAACGAAATACAGTCAAATCAAGAATAAAGTACATAAGTGTTTTAATAAGCAAAACAAAAATCCCCTTATTCTGTAACAGAAAGATTCATCCGCTAGAAACACATCCACAAATACACGTGTATATATACATTAATAATTTTTGTGTAACCAATGAAAATATCTGTACTTTTTTATGATAAAACAATAATAGTAGAGATGAAGTGTTGAGTATTATTCCTTTAAAACGGACGTTAAAGGAAGAAGAAAGAATAAAAAGGAAACAATATATTTAAAGTGAGAAAGCGTTAGACGAAGCGTAAACCAGACAGAGAACAGTTGAGGAGGAGTTTAGTGAAGGAGTAAGAAGAGTATCTCAACGGTTCAGGAAAGAGATTCGGTGTGTACGACAGCTCAGAAATCTGACTCTCAGAAACCTTCCCCTCTTTTACTATACGTGAGGCATCTGTGCTGTCAACTGGAAAATTGCATTCGTTTATGTTTCCTATTGATTTTATCAATGTTTTTTTTTTAGTTATTATTATTATTTATAAAAACCAACTAGTTACACGTTAAATTTTATTTCAGTTTTTAATAATATATAGTAACACATACATATATATAATGATTTTAACAAAATAAATCACTAAACAATTAAAAAATCTAATTTGGACACTTCATAACTTCCTCGAACGCCTACTAAACTACATAAACATTTTTTTTTTTAAATGAAAAGTACATAAAGTTTTATTTCATTAATAATTTCTGATTTTTATTTATTTTTTATATTGCTATTATTGAATGATATATCGTACATTTTTTTTTAGAATCAGAGATTAATAATTATTAATAATTTAATATATTTAAATTAAGAAAAAAGGCAATCTGATTTGAACCGATGTGTCTTCCACTTGTGAGATCCAAATATTTCATTAATTAAATTTTTATTTGGCTATAACTCTGAAACCAGTGAAAATAAGAACGGCTAATGATATAACGTTGAAAATCTCTCATTGAGGACATTATTGCAATTAAGAAAAAGTCGGAAATCCAAATTTTGGGGGATTTTGTCCTTTTTTGGAGACTTTTGTTTCAGTTCATTGCAATCCAAAGGGGCATGCACAACTAGATATTTCAACAGTCCTAAATTTCAACATCCTACGGCTATTCGTTTTTAAGTTACGCGAGATACATACGTTCATAAGTACTACTTACCTTCGCACAGACATCACTTAGAAACTAGTCAAAATGGATTCAGGAATGGTCAAAATGGATATCTCTTGTTGAAAAAAAAAATCTAAAAAGAGAATTTTTTTGTGATCACACTCTTCCTTTACTTCGTACAAGGAAGTAAAAAAATATTTATTTTCTATGCTATAAATCAATTTAAAAATAAATAATTATTAAAATATGAATATGTAGGACGAATAAGTAATGAGAATTGCATCACTGTTTTGTTTTATTTAACAGAAATTTTGTTCTTGATTACTAACTGCGTCCATCACTGAAAAAAAAAACTAACTGTGATCACGAAAAATTTCGGTTTTTAGATATCAACGGAATTATCCGTTATGACCATCCTTAAATCCACTTTGACTAGTTTTGCCGTAGCTTCTGTACATGTCGTATGTATCTCTCATAACTCAAAAACGATTAGCTGTAGGATGTTGAAATTATGAATTTAAAATATAACATCTAGTTGTGCATATTTTCTTTTGATTGCAATCGCTGAATCAAATTTCCAATAAAGCCCAAAATCCAAAAAAATTTGGATTTTGGAATTTTTCTTAACTACAGTAATAAGCTCTCATATATCGCTTTCATAAGTGGTACTTATTTTCATTGGTTCCAGAGTAATAGCCAAATAAAATTTTAATTAATGAAATATATGAATGTTATGAATGGAAGTCACATCGGTTCGAATCAAATTTCATCTGCCTTTTCTTTTTTTAACTTTTTTTTAATTAAATATACTGATTTATTAATAATTGTTATTCTCTATTTTTAAAAAAAAAAAAACGTTTGTGATAAATAAAAATTCAGTAATAACAATAAAAAAAGTATGTGAAAAAACACAAAAATCAAAAGTTATTAATGAAATAAAATGGTATGTACTTTTCATTAAAAAAAAATTGTATATATAATTCAATAAGCGTACAAGGAAGTCATGTGTTGTTCACGTCAGATTTTTGTGAACTGTTTTTGTGCTTTTTTTGTTTTATAATTATCTTAGACTAAAATAGTGATTTGAAAATTATAGGATAGGTGAAAAAATGGTTGAGAATTGTCAGATTGCGTCAAGGAACACACTAAATGTTACTAACGAGTTCTGTCAATAAACTAATGACAATAGTTTTTTTTTTGGTAGCCAAAATGGCAATACTGTAAAGTTACTAGTAAACATTTGGTTACATGAACAGCTGATTTATATTAGGTATTAATATTTTTAGTGTATTATTGCCACGTGAGATATAAACAAACTTTCCGTGAAACGAGTTTTTGTTGTACGTTACAAAAATGAGTGATAGTAATTATGAGCAACGCTGTGCAATAAATTTTGCACAAGAATGCTACTTTTGTGAGAATGCTACTGAAACTTTTCAAAATTGAAAAGAGCGAATAGGGATGACGCAAGCCCAAGGTTTTAGGTGGTTTAAAGAATTTTGAGATGGCCGGGAATCAGTTGCGGACGATCCATGCTCTGGAAGACCGTTAACGTCAAAACGTGACGAAAATATTGAGCGAATCAGAGACTTGATGCGGTACGACCGATGATTAACTGTCAGAATGACTGCAGAACAGTTTAATTTGAACGGTACCACAGTCCATCAAATTTTGACATGACAGATTTGACATGAAAAAGTTTATGCAAAATTGGTCTCAAAAAACTTCTCTGTTGAACAGAAAAACAACAAGATGAAAGTGTTCCGCGATCTTCTAGATGGAATTTAAATTGATCCTGATTTTCTAAAAAATGTTATTACTGATGATGAACTTTAGATACGAGTATTTGAGAACGACCCTGAAACAAAACGGCAGAGCAAGAGGTGTCATACTTCAAACTCACCATGTCCCAAGAAATCAAAAATGAACAAATCAAAACCATGCTAATTTGTTCCTTCGATAATAATGACATTATATATAAGGAGATTTTGTCTACAGGACAGACTGTAAATCAATATTTTTACCGAAAAGTTCTTGAAAAACTGCAGAAAAGAGTTGCCTGCGGAGACTAGCCATCAAAGACAACTGGATGCTGTATCATGACAATGCACCTAGTCACACTGAATTCTCAATTAATGAGTTATAGGGAAGAATATGAATATCGATATAGGCAACGATATGAGTATCAGCAAAGAAAAACATTCCTGAGCCTCCTCAACAACCTTTTTCACCTGACGTGAGTCGCAGCGTCTTTTTCCAGTTTCCGACTTTAAAAAAACACTCTCAAAAGACATCATTTTCGAACTATAGAAAACATTTAAAAAACGTAACCGACCATTTGAAGGATATTCCGATTTCTGAGTTCCAACACCGCTATGAAGACTGGAAAATTGGTTTGAAGCGTCGCGTGGCTTCCCAAGGAAACTATTTCCAAGGTGAATGTTTACGTATAATTTAATTGTAAATAAAAAGTTTTTCTGAACCAGTCTCATTACTTTATTGACAGACCTGTTAAGTTTCGCACAGTCGTTGTTTTTGTTTAAAAATTATTCCAAAATGATCATTTTCTTTATTTTTTTTAAGAAAGATTCTGTAATCAAATATTTTGTAGATATACTTTAATAGAAATATTAGTGCGTATAATAGTAAGATCGCCATCTACATTTTACCTTTTTTATGAAGCTTATTATGCTTTTAAGTGCATTTGTTATTCCTTCTTTTTTTCAAATGCAGTCATAATAGTACTCTAAATGTTTGTTTTAGTGCAAACACAAGCCAAAAACGTACAGAAATATCCAGTAAATAAATACTTAAATAAGCTATTACAAAATGAACAAAAACTAACCCTCCTCCTTTCATTGAAAGATAATACTTTCGTTTATCTACAAGACTACTATCTACAAGACTTAATCTATTCAATTTGTGTACTTTTATTTCTATATAATTTAAAATATAACTACGACAAAAAAGTATTCATGCATTGTGGTATTTTAACAATTTTTTTTTTTACAAAATACCTTTTAATAAACTTCCCAATCATAGTTGGCTTTACATAAAAATGCGGTATACATATTTTTTTAAATAAATACCCCACTTTAGTGTACAGCAATAAAATATTTGTAACTCAAGAATTCTTGATGTAGGTTGTTTTTAATAACTCACCGGATTGATCTAATGATAAAACTCGTATCGCAATCAGATGATTTCGAATCCGAAATTTCTAAGGTTCAAATCCTAGTAAAGGCAGTTACTTTTATAAGGATTTGAATACTAGATCGTGGATACCGATTTTCTTTGGTGGTTGGGTTTCAATTAACCGCACAACTCAGGAATGGTAGATCTGAAACTGTACAAGACTACAATTCATTTACATTCAAACATATTATCCTCATTCATCCTTTGAAGTAATACCTTACAATAGTTCCAGAGGCTAAACAGAAAAAGAAAGTTTTTTAAATTAAAGTTTATTATATTAACTGCATCGTAAGTGTACCACAGTAATCACATAATTTGACTGTTAATAAAATACATACACCTTTTTTCTTTTTTTTTTTTTTTTTTTTTTGTAGCCTGACACATGAACGAATAGTTTTATATTGTTCCCATATCTGGTGTCTTAATAAAGCACCGCCTAATACAGTTTAAGAATTTTTAATATCAGTGGAAAATATTCCTTTAGTCAAAAACTGAGTTTTGCAAAATAATTTAGCTGCTTACTCTGGATTAATTAGGTACATAAAAATCTTAGATTTATAGAATTCTGTGAAAACTTTGTCTAATAAAATGAAAAATGTTATGCTTTTCACTGTCCTCTCTGTTCTGGTTTTTTTAACCATGAAATTCGTATAAAAAAGCTAGATTAGGCGTTTAAACAGGCTAGAAACTAAATATTTTTACCCGTAATTGGCCACAATTCATGCATATTTTCTTTAAATAAACAAAAAAAAAATAAAGATGTTAAGTGTGATATAAAACAAAACTCGGCTGACAAATTTTGCAAACAAGCGTGCTACACGGAGACAAAAGGTACTATCGAGTTGGGCGTGGCAGAACATGATTGCTAAACTCCAGCTCTATAAATCTGCGATAATGCGTTGAAATCGGTTATTCGGTTTATTTTTAGTAGCAGGTAAAATGGAGTCGAGTAAGACCAGTATGTTAAAACAGCGCGCAGTGATCGAATTTTTAACAGCAGAAAATGCAAATCCTTCAAGTATTTTTTATCTTTTAAAAGCGATTTACGGTAGTCATATTATTGGCAGAAGAGTGAGATGTAGGTCCGTTTTGACAAGAGCAGATTATGTTAAAAGCAAATGTCATGCGGTGATGAGTTTGATTTAATTTAAATTGCAAATAAAATTGAGTCTAATCTAGTCAATGCCGATCTAAAAGAGAACTAAGTCTAAATTATCGTTGTTGTGAGCAAACTTTTCTTTCTTGGTGTGTTTATTAACTAAATTACCGATAGCAAACAAATGAGACATTTGCAGTAAAAGTAGCTTCTAAAATTAGAGAAGTAGACGTAGGGTTTGTGCTTCTGCGAACTCGGTTAGTTAGTTTAGAGGGCAACAAGTAGGACAGAATGAGAAGATGTCGGAAAGAAGCCTACAGTGAAGGCGTGAAGGCAAAGGCCGAGTCAGATCTAACTGATGTAAACGTCTACTGAGGCATTTGCATCGGTGGCTTCCCAACAGAGGCCAGCCTGGTGACTAAAATATGTAATCAGTTTGAGATCAAGAAGACGATTCCCGTTAAAGGCTCATCTGGGCTATGAACAGGAGGGGAAATGGTGTGGCGACCGGAATCGTTACAAGGTGGATATCTTCCCCTACGATTGTTGGGATGTTGACAGGAGTACTATGAATAGGTGGAAGTTGAAATTTCGCGAATATAGAAATGGTAAAGCGACTGTTAAGAACGCACCTTTCAGTGGACGACCAGCTGTGATTGACGAGAAACATCGAAAGGAGATGGACGATTCAAAGTGACCTGCGAATCACGTAGCCACGCATCGCTCTTCAGTTAGGCATATCTAAAGAACGAGTAGGCTTTATTTTCGAACAATTGGGTTATCGTAAAATCTGTGCACGATCGTTACCGCGAAATCTCTGATAGCTCTCAGCAAGCTGAAGTTTGAGCCTATTCCGTATTCGCCATATTCGCCGAATTTGGCTTCGTGCGACCTCCAGTTCCTTCCTCATCTCAAGTGGGATGTGAAGGAAACTGGTTCCGATAAAGACCGCCAAAAGTTTTCAGTGACGGAATGCAAAAGCAATTGTCATTCTTTGGAGAAAGTGTATCAGTATAAACGGGTATTACATAGAAAAATAAGTACTGAATTTTGTATCTAAGGTATTTTATTCAATTTTTATTTCATTCCAGTACCTCTTTTCATTCGTATGCTATTCATATATGTGTAAAATTTACCAGCTGAGACTCGTTCTGAAACTTAACCACGTCATATTTCTTAAGATACAATTTTTCAAAAATAAACTTATTTTACGTGATGCATTTTGTAATAAAAGGTGCGTTTTTAATAAAAAATACCCACTAAGATCTAAAACACAGAAGCTCCAAATGTGTTTAACACACGTTAGAAGAATTGTACATACTGTTACAAGGATTGGCAAAAAAAAAATTAAGTCATAAATTTTATTAGTTATATAAGGGGAATATATTTTATTTCATACCACAATTTTGAGTGATCTTTTGGATTTATATTTTGCACATTTTTAATACTTCGTTTGTTTTAATTTATTTATCAACATAAAAATAAAGATGTAAAACTTGAATATCAAATTTCTAAATATGACTGACAGTGTTTCTGTTCACATTTTCTTAATAACAGTTAAATAAATAAAGTGGGCGTAGTTTAATAAGGATTCGTATAACAATAATAATATTAACATTACATAACAATATTGCTTTATTCCCTTATGTAGTTTGTACCATAGATTGTCTGCGCATATAAATAAAAAATCATACAGATTTATATTTATTTTAGCTTATAGAAAAAAATACTGAGAAAAAATTATGAAATGAAGGGTACTTTTTCAAGAAAATGCCCGCAGTCGATGCATTATTTCATGTAGTTAGTTAGTTAGCTGTTAGATGGCGCCACTGAAAGGGGAAAATAGATAAGTTAAAATTGTCTAACTTTATATAAGAAATAAATATAATTGTAAATACGAGTATAATCTAACCATATTTAATCTACACTCGCTTCGCTCGCTAGTCAAGGTTAGCAAGCGAAGCAATCGTAAGTTAAGTCTCGTTAGATTAATAAACCTTTTAATAAATTCAGTAATTATTGCAATTATATATTATTTAAATAATCAAAACATCACTGTTAATTAGTCGAGGTTAACAGGCGAAGCGAGCGTAGATTAAGTTTGATTAGATTATATTTATAATTATATTTATTTATTATTTAAGGTTAGATTATAGTTATAATTTATTTCGGTTAAGTTTAGTTAACAAGAACGTAAATAGTTTACGGAACATAAATGTAAGCCTCAATTTACGCGATTTCATTATACACCCCATAGAACAACTAATTGATTAATTACAGCTATTAACTGACTAACGATAGATCGGCTGCCGACATCTTCTTGAAAAGTACCAAATGAAGTGTTTTTATAAAATCATATACCACTATTCATTTTCTAAAAATAGAACAGTCATTCATAATAATAAAAAAATCATGCTGTCCTTCTCAACCTTACAATGAAAATATTAGTTTCTCATTAACTTTTTTATTGAACAAAGTATGCAGACGTGCATCTATATCCCATACTATTATGATTCAGGTGATATTCAGAACTAAAAGCACAACTTCTCTGTTCATATAAGGTACTATCAGAAAAAAATTCTGATTATTTCCATTTTTGGTAATGTTAGATGCTTCAAATGCTTTGTTTCTATGAAAAGGAGTGGGTAAGTTAGTGTAAATCAATTAACTAATGCGTTGTTTTTGATTAGAAATAGTGAAATAATATTTCATCTCTACCTAGAATAATAAATATCTAAATAATGTACATCTCTACCTAGAAGAGAAAATTCACTGAAATAAGTTTTGAAAGAAAACTATTAAAATTACTTTCTTCAGAATATATGTAATTGCACTGGTGTAAAAGATTTTATTTTGTCTTCAACATTGAGAATTTTTTTTAAAAGATAAGTAAATAAATAATTTTTTTTTCCTGAAAAGACTTCTAATTGTTTTATTAATTCTATAAAATGATAGGTAATAATTAAAATTGTTAAGTTAGATTAAGATTGAAATTGTGGAAAAAAAAAAGAATTATTTATATTTTTTACCGGGATCATGTACTTTTAACAAGAATAAAATATGAGAAAAGATAAATAATAATTCAAAAAGTAATAAGACAAAAGGTTTATCTACATTATTTATAAATTTAAATATTATTTTCGTCATTTAAATAAAACTCAAAAATTTGAAATTTAAATAACAATTCAGATTAAATATTAAAAGGATAAGATTCATTGATGAGATTATTTGACTATAGTGAGAATCGTCGTAATCTTTAGCGTTGGTTGCTAAAAATTATAAAAATTTATTTTAAATTTGATATTATCAAGCAATTAAGAAATATACACGTAACATACTGCAAGAAATATATTAAGAACCCACCGGATTGGTTTAGTAAAACTCATCGTCGTAAACCGGTTGAATTAAAAGTTGTAAACAATTCTAAGATAGTTCTATTAGTCGAATAACTACCGTTCTGGTACCAATATTCTTATGCTGGTTCAAGATTAATAAACTAAGATATTATCACTTTATATATATATTTAATGATTCCATAATTTTAGTAAATTGTTAATAAAATAGCTGATTTAATGAAATGTCACGTTGAC
>JAAAKQ030487204.1:0-17469 GCA_010016005.3 Zanna intricata
CGCGCTTTATTGAGATGACCATATATTACTATATAATAATTATTGTTGATAAATCTGTTATCCTTTGCCTTGTTTATAATCGGAATTGTTCAATATCCTCTAGCAACACCCAGTTATTTATATTATGGTTTGCTTCCTAACTTTCATATATATTATTTCGTAGCTGTAATTATCTGACTGCTAATATAAAATTAATATATTCATTAGTAATAAGTTAACAAAATTGTCAGTTAATGTTGTATTACATAAAAATTTATTCTTAATAATATTTAATAATAATCATAATTTCCCTATTTATCTATTGGTTAATATTAATGATAAGTTCATTATTTGTTTACGCATTATTATTTGTTTATTCATGTTGGTGCTGTCGTATTTCTTTATAATTTGAGGTGAATATTGTAGCGACTTAAAATACAAAGTCAAATCAGGACTAAAATTCAACACCATCCTCCAGATTAAAACCCAGTGATTAAAAGTGTCAGCTGTTATTCAGGTTTTGCTCTGTTATTTACACGTTTTAAACATAAATATTAAACATAATTAATGGTAATCATTTTATAAATTTCAATTTTTTTTATTATTTATTTCTTTCACTCACATTTTGAAGCCATACAAATAGTTCTTGATGAAATTTCGACTTTACCATCGCATAGTAATATTTTTATTTCATTCTAAAATATTTATTTATAATATTTAATTTTAATTGATCTTTTTCCTTTTTTTCCGTCAGTATTTTTCTTAGATTTAAAACAGGTTAAATAGCACTGTTTAAAAAAAATAAATATTTCATTTCGTATCTAAGCTAAAGTCAGTTGATCCGTTTATCATACATTTACATTTCAAATGTTGCTGGGTAGGTCACAGTTCACAGAGGTAAAAAGAAAATTTAGAGGTTACTTTTTCCAATACAGACGTCTTGAAGAAGAAACGTATTATCGAACTGATGTTAAAATTTTTTGGTCTTCTCGGTTCATTATCTTCCATAGTTTAGATATTATACCCCTTAAAATAAAAAATCGTTTAGTTACAAAACTGTATTTTCCAGCAAAATAATAGGAGTTTATATTTATTGCACCTCAGCGAATGAAAAAAAAAATTCTTTGAGGTAAAGTTTTTTATATTTCTAAAATAGAAAACACGTTTTTGTAAATCAATAATTAAATGGAAAATAGATTATATAGCAGTAATTAGTGTCGTAATTACTGATCACTATTTATAGAATCGAATAAATACTAGTTTTTTTCATATTACTTAATTCATTTACTCAAAATAAACAAAAATTTCAGTTTTGTTATATTCTTTTTCATTCATATTTTGTAAACGTATGTCAAAATCTAATCATGGCAATCTTGAAAGTAAATCAATCTTTCTATCAAGCTTATAAAACAAAATTAATACTACTTTAAAATTCTATCACATGTAGGAGATTCGTTATACTTGCTAAGTAATACGATCTGAGCGGCGCAATAGCTATTTTTTCATTATTATTATTATTATTATTTTTTGTTTTTAAATTATACTGATCGAGACCTCATCATAATTCAATTATTTTAACGTTTGTTATATCCTGGGAACATCCCTAACATTTTATTTTTGTATGTATTTTTATTAATTACAAAACAATATTTGAATTATTACAGTTGCATGTACTCGGTATTACTATATGAATTCTTGACAAAGCTTTCTATTTGTCTAAACAAAATAGCATCAGATATTCAAAGAATTATGGATTAAATTAGTATTCCGGGTTATAATAATAATAATTATTATTATAGTACTTTAGAATTATTTATACCAGTACCTCCGATATTAAGTTTTTACATAAATAAGTATTTATATACCTATATTTATCTTTAAAATCTTTTAAATAGTTGATAGTCGCTTCGTGAAAAATCTGGAAAATAAGGTGTTTGGGGAAACAAATGGAACTTTAATTCATTAATTTTAGCCATTGCGATCTTTGACGAATGTACTGGTATACTGTCATGGTGAATCAAGAATTTTTCCAAAAATATTGTCGTTTTCGTTTTACTTCGTCGCTTAAGCATTCAATAAGTTTGCGGAATACTCGCTATTGATTTTTTTACTATTTTCAAGGTAATTGAGATAATTCTTTTGCGTCCTAGAAAACAGTCGTTATCAAGTTTGTCATCAGTGATTTTGCGATCATTTTTAAATACAGAAAACTCACTGTTTTATGGTTGAATATGATGGAAAAGAATGTTTTAGTTGAGCTCACTTCTTGTTTGATCTCAAACAGCGTTACACTTTTCAAACAGAAAAATTTTATAACCACACATTTTTCCAACTACTCTATTTTCATGAAAATAACAAAGGCGACTTTTTCAATAACTATCAAACCTAGACTAACAAAGGTACTAACCAGAAATTTGGTATACAAATTAGTGAAGGATATTACTATACAACGCCAGACATGCTGGGGCAATTTATGTGCAGGCCGAAAACGTCTCAGCCCACACTCGTACAGTAGTTATTTGTACTTTTCTCTGAATAAAAACTCAAGAGCAGCTGTAAGAGGCAGATACTTGCTTTGATACACACTATACTACTTTTTCTCTAACACTGTACTACATCAATCATGCCATCGTCGACTACCAGATCAATGTAAGGGGATTTACATGTCTATTTAGCCTAACCATGTATTCAAAACTGAAACGGACAATTCCTACCCGAATATTCGAGATCTGAGGTATTTATGTATTTCAGAAATTAAAAAAAAAAATAGTAATTTTAAAAATTTGAATAAATGAAGATAACTTATTTTGTTCTGCTTTTTACTCGTATTGTGTCATTTAGTGAATAAATGGTACAATAAATTTTATCGGAGAATCTCTTTTCTTAGTAAAATATGTTAATCTATGTGTATAAGATGAGAGAGGCATCATCCTTCGTTGTGGTACAAAGTCATACAGAGCGGCCTTCGTACCTTTTTCTTTCCTTCTCTTCCCTACCGAAGTGCATGCTTAAAATTATCAACATATGATCTACTATCAAAAACCCACCAACGTACGCGAGCCTATATCGGCATTTATGAATCTTTTTCTAGTTTAAACGCTAAAGTGTATTCAAAAATACTTGGTTTTGTTTATTATTATTAACAATATGTTTGTTTTTGGCTTGTTATGGCAGGACTTATATACATAATTGAGAATAATCTAGTGGTGTAATCGACAGTAAAGAATATTTTTATTATTTTCTCTTTTTTATTTTGATTTTTCATTATTGGTAAATCGCAGCAAAATAATTTTTAGTTTATAATATTTTGTGTGATTCATTTGGAATTTAATGTTGCATTTATCTTTTTCATTTTATTTTTATTTTTTTGTTTTTATTTACTTACTTACTATAACGAAAAAAATATATATGTTAGATAGTAAAGGAAGTTTCTGTTAGATATTCTAAGCTTTCATTTTATTATTAAAAATATATATCGCTTGCAAAACACGATTCCACCTACGAATCGGCCACCATCAACGATCACATACATGCAGCAGATAGATAGACGTCTGCAGACGTCTATAGGACTGAGAACTGACACAACGTCGTGCATGCAACAGATGTTACAGAAAATACACTGTCAGATTCATTACTGGAGTATTAAAACCAAAAAATTCTGAAAGTCACTGCAATATTGTAATGGCCGACGAACCTCGTGCAAAAGTGATTAAATTAGAAGATAAGTCCGTTTCGCATAATGCATCTTCTCATCCAGCCCACATTATCCATCGGCCCTTTTCTTAATTTAAAACTGAAAAACTACAATTCAGCCATCGTCCTTTATTTGGATTTGTGTTTATCAATTCAGACACTTAAACGGACAAATGACTTGGCTCGAAGCGATTTGTGAGGCTAGAAAAGCTCTAGCTCGTCCTCACTATAATGAAATATGGATATTTGACAAATCTTTCGCATTCGTACCGGCAGATTTTAAACAGTATTATTTATTATCGGTTGTTTGCGCTAATTTATCATTGACAACAGCTGTGAAAAAAAGTTACAACAGTAGTAACCACGATTGGGTTTCGAATGCCATTTATAACCATATGCCTTTTTTAACCCATTTATAACACATTTTTCATAAATAATTAAAATTTATTGTATCCATTTCATAAGCGAAAACTTCAATATTACATAACACAATCATCGAATTTTTTGCTAGGACTTGGACGCATGGTTTTTTACTTGCACTTACACGTTACACGTCATAAGGTGTTCGATATCTTCATTGAAGTAAGGATCTAATCTGGCCTCGTTCCAAATATAATACGTCTGTTTTATTTTTACGTATATTTTTATCTGATTTTAAATCATACCAATTTTAATTAAATTGATACAGCTAATATAAATTCTTATCAAAAATGAAATTTTTATGAAATATAACATTTAAAATATAATATATTTTGTTAAAATAGCTAATAAAAATTTCTGTAAAACACTACATTTCTATTAAAGATATTGACTGATATTCTACTGATATTATTGATTGGTATAATATTTCATTTTTCAACTTCTTGATGTGAAAGGATATCCTTGATGATGAGCAACGTTGAAAAACTTTGGATTATTCAATTCGGTTTTGTTCATAAAATTTAATTAATAAGTAATACATTTTTATTGAAATCATCATGAACTTCGAAAGTCATTAGAATTATTGTTTAACTTTTTTATTTGAATTGATATAGGACTTAAAAAAATTTTTTTTTCAACAATTCTCCAGAAAAGTATTCTATACATCTAATAAGTATAGAATTGTATCTTGAGTTATTTAAAATAAATGAAATAAACTTTTTTTTAAATACCCAATCATAAATTTAAAACATAAATTAATTTTAATAAATCTATCATTAATTGTAAATTTAATTATAAAAATTTTAAACGACGTACGTCCCACGTAGAGTATTATTATGTATTAAATTCAACCTCTTAAGAAACAGATGACATCGGGTGAAACAAATATGCAAATTAAATGTGCACACAGCATATATTGTCTAATTAAAAATAGTTTACTGTTTCCTTCACCAGTTCCATTTACGAACAAACAGCGGTTTTACCATCTTTCCGTATGTGGTTTACGTTATTCATTATATAAACATACAAAAGTTAAATAAAACAACAATGGACTAAGATTTATTTCACTGGATTGTAATTATATGAGCTTAAAATCTGCGGAAGTATTGGTTTTTTGTTTTGTTTTTTTAATTACATAAGTAAAATAAAATTATTTAAATAAAACTTCTTTACCGTTTTCAGTATGTTTTCCTTTTTCTGAAAGAATTTTCATTTTCAAAAAATTATGAAAACTTCATCCTTATTATTTACAAAGAAATGTATCAATATTGACATAATCATATATTCATACATACGAGTATATGATAATAATAATTCCCTCCCATTTATTATTTAAATCCCTGTTTAATTTTAATATTAATAGACTGTCAGTTTTTACATATCATTCTTATCTTTTCATTTCTTTCAATTATGTATGGTATTAACTAATAGTTATATTTTTTTTTTAAACTAAGTTGATTATTTTTGACTAGAATGGGAATTTACTGTACCAAAACTATCTCCCACACACTTTTAGTTTCAAGTAAATAGGAATTAAAAGTATCATTAACTAAATATATTTCAGTAAGTAAGTCTATTATATCAAAATTTATTCGAACGAAATATTTATGTATTCATTTTAAATAATAATAAATATTAGAAAATATAAGTGAGAAATATAATTGTTTATAATGTAAAAAGTAACTATTTACTTATCCAAGTATATTTTGCCAAAAACTCCGACAGAAAATTTTCTTCTGCAAGGATTATATTATTTTATAATATATTAGCTAAAACAGATATGTTGATAATAATTATCGAAAATTCACTTAATTATAAAATCTATATTTATCAAAATTCAAGGAAATTACATAATGTAACTGATGTAATTCCGTTCATAATTTATCTCAAACATTACTATTGGCTATTTATCCAAGAATACTTATTTTTAAAATTTGTCTTTATATTATATTATTTTTGCTAAGAATATATCCTTAGGTCTTCGAAAATGCTGCAAACTATCACAACCCTGGTAATTGCTTATTTAAAAAATACTACTAAAATGTTCAAGTAGATAAGATTAACCAGCAAAACGAGACAAATATTAATGAAATTCTAGCGCTTAGAAGTATCATACCATCTGCCTGGTCTAGTGGTTAACGCGAATCACGTAATTATGAAGTCGAGAATTCTAAGGTTCAAATCTTAGTAAAGTTATTTTTTTTTATACGGATTAACTAGATCGTGGACTCCGGTGTTCTGTGGTGGTTGGGTTTCAATTAACCACACTTCTCACGAGCGGTTGATCTGAGATTGTAAACAAGACTACATTCACTACATATCATCCTCATTCATCCTCTGAAATAATACCTTACGCTAGTTCCGAAAGATTAACAGAAAAACAGAGAGAGAGGTCTTAGAAGTATCAATCTTTTCTTAAAAAACACCTAAATATGTCGGTAAGTAAAACGGCTAACATGGTTTTAACAATATAGTGTGTACAAAAAGAATATCGGGGTTATCACTTATTATAACATCTGTTGAATAAGGCGAACAATGTTGATTTAAGGCTAGAATTAAAAAACACAAAGGATATTTTTAGTTATGGCGGTTCCTGAACAGAAGCCTTTTTTTTTCTTAGTTTTCTAAGTGTGTATGCAGTTACAATTCGAGTAGGTTTTGTATAAAGTTTAATTGTAATCCTCCAATAGACAACAACTTTTGTCGATGGATAATTGGTTTAAAATGACCAGATGTCCATTTAAAGTGAAGAGTACGGTACGACGGAGGATGTTTGAACTAAATTATGAACATGTCAGGTAGTCTTTCCTAGAAATCTTCAAAAATTTGTTAGGAGCGCCAGTCGCCTACTAACAATGCCGGTGATGAGAGTGTAGAATATTTTAAGGAAACACTTAAATATGCATCCATACTGATTTTAGCTGTTACAAGATTTAAAGTGTACTGAGTACGCTGCATGTGTCGATGTTAAATGCTACAAAATGCAGATAACGACTTTCTATTGTGTTTAAGAGTTAACATTCCACCTTATTGGAAAAGTTAACTCACATAATATTTGTATCTGATGGTCAAATCAGAATATCCATATGAACTCTTATAATGCAAAAGAGACTCTCAAAAATGAAATGTTTTTCTTTACAATATCTTAAAAGCAAGCTTCATTATTGCTGAAGCAAGCTTAAAAGGAATTACTTAATTTGGATATGCTGCGTACTCACGGTTCTTTTTTCAACTACAATACGGTGCGTTTCCTTATCGGCAAATCTCTGTATGGGATCAATGAATTACGATTGTTGAGACTGGATAACAGAGCTGTTTGTCATGGTATATTCTTTGCTGATGACACATTGATTTTGGATATCAGCAATGATTCAATAAGTTTCAGATAAATTACAATCAGAATTAAAATCAGCAAGTGGCTAACCAAGTAGAAAATCAAAGTTAATCGAGTGAAGTCAAGTCGTGTAAAATTTACAATGAGGAAAGAATAAGACTGCCCACCAGTCTACCTTTTTTTTTTTGGGTAGGTGTAGGTGATAAAGGAATGCCATTTGCGCACGCCACCACAGGTGTGTAGGACCCAAGACGCTAACCGTCCCAGGCTAGCTAACAAGCCAACAGGCTCTGCCAAAGTGTTCTTAAGAATAATATAACCTGCCCCATACCGACTAAACCTCCCATCACACTGTTCTCCGCCTCAAGACTGGACCCACAATTAAGCATAACGCAGTCTCAGGGGGATTATTTCGAAGTACCCTCGGAGCTTCTTGAACTTACCTTCGGTACATCTATCTCACGACACCTGCAAAAGAAATTGTACACCCTCTCATTCACTCACACCAACAGAAGCACACACCCACACACTTTCTTCTTTCCTTTTTTTTAATTAATTTATTATTTTTTTTGTAAGTGTCTTTGTAGGTATTCTTTGTAGGTGTCTGTATGCATGTGCTTGTTTATGTGAGTGTTTTTTTTTGTAATTGTAGATGTGTGCGTGTGTACGTATTCACGCAGGTTGGTCGGGAGTCCTCGTGCGTCATCATTGTCACCCATCCCCAAGGAGTGGTGCAAGACGATTCAGCAGGACGCTGTCCCTCTCCCCCAGCTCCCTTGCGTATGTATATCTGGGTTTATAAGCTCACCAGACCACCGGGGCTTGGGGAATCCCCGTGCTTCATCATCGCAGCCCATCCCTGCAAGCAAGGACAGACCGCGACTCCACAGAGGGCTGTCCCCTCCCCTCTGTTCCTACCACTCTTCTTCGATCATATTTTATTTCTTATATCCTTTCTTTTCTCGCAGGTATAACTACCCGTGCGATGGCCATTTTTGTTACAATCTAGAAATTTGAATATTTGCTGGCAGTCTTTAATCTTACGTTCTGTGCTTCCATACGTGAAACACATTTTTGCTCGGTCTGGACCATCACAATTGTGTGCCGAATGCCCCAGTCGCCACAGCGGAAACAACGATCAACTTCTCTTCTGGCCTCCAAATTGGAATGTGCCACCCAATTATCAAACTTCTCTATACGCCAATGCCTCTGCAGCTCGCGCCGGTAAGTGCATGAACGCTCTCATCGCATCGCTATAAGCTGGTCTATAATCTTGATCGGAGTTTGCGGTGCATTCACATTCCTGAATGCATCAATTATCTCATTTTCATCAACATCCATGTCCATACCTTTGACTTACCATTACTGAGCGTCTATCTAACGGATTATCCGTTATCACTGCTTTCTCTTGTTTTTCATCTAACCTTTTCGCAAGAACTGCCTTCTTTTTCGAAGATGCTATCATCCGGATTTGCATTTCATCTCCACGTCCCTTTTTGACAGATATAATCTCTTGTGCAAGGTCATCCCCAACTCCCTCTTTGACCAACTTAAACAGGTCGGCATAACTTGTCCCACCCAGCCTTCTTCAACGTCACAAGAGTCGAGGGTGGTCCCACTGGTTGAGGCCATCTCTTCTCACCTGAATTGACTAGATGGAAGATCAATTTGGTTCTGGTGTCTTGGTTCCTTCTATTCCAGAACTCAATTATCTTTGCGATTCTCACTCCGAATCCGTCATTTGCTCCACACAGTCTGAGTTTCCTGTCCGTTCTATTAACCATATTTTTAAAAGCTGGTATCACCTGAGATATCATACAATCTTTATCCTCTTCTAATATCATCGAAAATGTTGTTCCTACTTCTGTATCATCGTCCTCAGGAAATATTATCTCGATATTACGTACGTCTTTAACGACTGTGCGGTTAGGTATTTTACTGTTTGAATCCAGTATCTGCCTTATTTTGGGGGAGCATTTTCCAATCATATTGGCCAGTTCACCTTTCGGATCTGGCCTCCTGAGTGTGACAAACACAACTGTTTCTCCGTGGTTTCTGGGAGAGCTTCTGTTTTAAACTTCTACTGTTAAAAAACGTTCAACGATCATTTTTCATCGAACACTTCATGCAACTCTAGTTGTGTACCGGTTTGGAGAATAGTTTCCTGCAGTTTAGAGCTTTCCGAGACTATCTTCTCTGTCTGACAACTCTTCTCAGCCGTTATCTTTGGTTTAACACTCGTGTAGAGGGCCGAGACTGAAGTCTCGAGATCCCAAGCCATCTGCTCGTAACGCGCAGTCACGAATATCGTTTCTGGTGTTCCGACTTTTTTCTATCATCAAAACCAATTTTTTAATTTTTTCTACAAGTTGATCCATATCAGTCCCTTCACTGCAGTGAGGGTGAGTCACCCTCACTGCTTGGATGTACTAAATCTTGTACTCTCTTTCATGTTCGGGGGTTTTCTTCCGCCATGGTAGCTACAATAGACTTTTAGAGAAAAAAATCTGTTCTTGATAACAAGTGCCCGCTTACAATTAATTAGAAGCCCCACTCGACTAGATTGGGGGGTGGATCGGTTTTTTTTTGGGGGGGAGTGTCAGAAATGTATCTGCCCGAAAATAAACTAAAGTTGGGGGGTCCGGGGATGTCAAAAAATATTGGACTCAAAAAGAAGAAAGAATAATAATAAAAAAAAAAAAATGGAGGGGAAGAGATAGGGTTAAAGGAAACGGAGATATTAATAAAAAACGGTTTCCCTATATAAGATCCTGAGGACTTACAAAAAATTACACTAGTCGCTCACCTCAATACACTAAAAATATTCTAAGTCCTTGTTTACAAGAAGGCTGTGATGTAATGCTCCCGTCTATACGTGTAACTCGACTTAGAAAAATTTCCTTATAGTACGTATAAACTCAAATAATTAACAAACTTAAAAAATACACTTATCAGTCCCGTATCCATTAAAACCTGAATTTTATTTCTTAATTCTTATTAGTTAACTTTAATTCCAGTCCCAAAAACGTCACAAAAAGCACTGGACGCAAGTTAAGTCCTAATGTAGCAGCTCAACAAAAAACTGTTATAAAAAATTAATCCGACATCCAAAATTCACAAAACTTTGTACACTTATATTTTATCACTTACTCCTTAGATCCAATCCTACGTATCCATAATAAAAAACTTTTTTCGGAGAAACAATAGCTTCGACCGCTCACACTGAGTTATCCAACTCAACTTCCCAAGTCAACCTGGATGGTTTTTTATCCACCACGCTAACCACATAAGAATTTGGTTTTGCGTCTAAATAGTGTCGATACTTAATGTGACAGAAAAAAGGAAGCAGCTGAATACTAAGTTTAAACAGATGTATCGGTTATTGGGCAGAAGGTCTCAGTTATTATAAAATAAATAGCTATTGTACAAAGTACTTCTGAAAACCGGTATGAATCTATAGTATCCAGCTTTCGGGAACAGCAAGTAAATGGAATGTTGGAATTACACAACGGTTTCAGAAAAAGTTACCAAGGAGCATTACAGAAGCGCAATGGTTTGTAAAGAAAAGCGAAGTCAACAATATCTGGAGTTGCCATATACAAAACAATTCAACAGTTTTAGATATAGATTACGGTTTAACAAACCATCTTGCTCAGAACTTGCTGGATAATAAACCTCACCATGTCTTGGTTCAAGAGAATAATGTATGATGTCTGGTGTTGGAGTTTTTTCCTCAAGTATTGTTATCTTTCCTTTCATCATTATATTTCAAAACTTGTAGCTTATGCTTCTGTTATTTTCATAGTGGTCTATTGCTCTATTTTTAACTTTTCATGATGTACATATATTCATGTTGTGTGTATATATATATATATATATATATATAGTTTTATTAATATTAAATATTTTATAGATATAACATATATATGGTATATACATGTGGAAACTAGACATATGTTCTCTATTTTGCTAAGAATTAATATAACGTTTTATTTTCCTTAGACAAATTCTTTTTGAATCTATCTATCTGGTTTACGATTCAAGATTTTTTAATCTTATCCAGGTTCATTGGAAATGTTTCCATTCGAGCTATTTAGTTCCCTCATATAATTTACTTGTAGTTTCTGTATTTAAACCTTTGCACAAAAGTGGTTTTTCTTTTAAGATAAATATAGTTTTTCACTGAAAGAAAATTAATTTTTAGAAGCACTTAGAAGCTACAAACGTTGTGAGAAAGATATAATATAGAATAAATAATGCATGTAGAAATACGAGGTGTATGCAGTATTAATTTCAATTCTCTATCAGCCGCACTGGTAGTGTTCTCCCTTCACGACACCTTGTTTTCAGTAATAACTTTCACTTGTATGCAGCCGCTATTTACTGCAATGTGATTTGAAGTATAAGAGAAAGGAAACAGTCTGTGTTTAGTAATACAGTTTGGGATTGTATTATATTATTTTGAATACTAAGGGAAATAGAATAATCCATTGCAAATAATCTATAACAAATATAGATTTATTTCTATTAAAATCAGTAATTAAATTTCACATTACATTAACTATTTAAATGAAATTTTTAAATGATTAAAAAATCTGATGTGGACACCATAACTTCCTTGTACCCCAATAAAAATACATATACACATATTTTGCTGCACTTCATTTAAACTTATTTCATATGAAAGTGAGATGCGAACTACATTTCATCTAAATAAATTTCAGTTAATCAGTGTCAGGTCATTATATCCTATTGAAACCACCTGTTTGAATTGATTTCAAGTTTCTCCTGTATTTTAGGGAGTAAAAATCCCTCAATAATTCTGAAATATACCTCTGAAATGACGATGTCACTATTCAGATCATTGTTCTCAAAGAAATATTTATAGATTATTTCTGTGATCGTTATTCCACGCCATAAGAACTTCACAATGATTCTTGAAGTACGTCATTGCGGTTGTTATCCAATACTGGAAAAATGTTATACATTTAAAAGTCTACTTAAGTAGATAAATTTAAAGTATGTTTTAAATTTAATGTGATTCATTAAACATTAAAATATACAGAATAAGATTTTTCTAACATTTATAAAAGTCAAACGTTGGTAGTAAAATAGAATATAATTAATTTAATTAGCGTCATAACACCTGAACTTGAATTTTATATCGATTCAAGGGTAAATCTAATGAATCCTTAGAACACATTTGAATATCAAGCGAAAACGGTAATTTATTTAATGATATTTTCTTTAAGATAGTTAAAACATTAATCTCTTAAACTAGTATGTAGTGATTTTTACTTCGAACGATGTTATTAAATATCTAATGATCAGAATCATAATAAAACAAAGAGTTAAAAGTATATTTGGGATGAAAACAAATATAATGGAGTACGAATATATATATTTTTTTAAATAACTGAAAAGTAAACAAAACAATACAAAAAAAGTAAAATAAGGAAGACCTTTTTTCCATCATTACAGTTGAATTATTTTTCCTTACGTAGTCCAATTCCAAACTACAATGCTTTTGTATTTCTAATATTGAATGCACACAAAGAATTCCCCATCTGTATATAGTTTTCAGGAAGAAAAGCATCTCATCTTCTAAAAAAACCTCTTTATAATGCATGTTTTTCTTTGAAATATCAATTTCTGTTTTTATATTTATAATAGGAAGAAATATTATGAATATAAACGTCTATAAATTTTGTGTGAGATATACTTGAATAATATTTGCTTTGATTTTTTATCAATATAAATATGAAATTCAGAATATTAATATTAAGAATATTCGAGCATACGAATCTATAATGAAAAAAAAGATTATTTATTTAGATTGATAGGTCTATTAATAAACTGGCTTAATAAAAAATGTAGACATTACATTTATGGTTACAACCTGTAATAATATTTTCTAAGAGAGTAAGGTTTATTAAAATTTCTACGAATGATAAAGTGCATCCCATTTATTTAAAATCAAATATGGTTATTGTTTAGATATTCCCATATTCAGTTCATCTTCACTCAATTATTACAATTCATCTAACAAAAGCATAGGGTATTACTCCAGAGTAAAAACTATTGAACAGAAAATGATAAAAGTACAAATATAATTTCGATACTCCGGAAGTAGCTGCTATATATTTTTAAAATAGTGAATAATTTATTTAAACAGCATATATTCTCTACTCAAAGGATTAAAAGGGAGAATACCTTACAATATCTAACAAATTCATTTGTAAGATATTATTAAAAATTAGTTTTAGTAATAATTTTCATAATTTATTCACTATTTCTTGTTAAATTATATCAATATTCAAGTTCAGTTTTATTGTTAATAAAAATTACGAGTTACATTATTTTAAATTCAAAAGAAATGTGAGAAATGTGCATGACATATTTTTTCATGACATCAATTTTTTTTTTTTTATAGAATGTACCGGTGTAAAATGATATTCCATTAATAATATGTATAGAAAAAATAATTTCATTCTAAATATACTGATAAGTTTCTATTAAGATTTGTGTTAGGTATTACACTATGTTAATAATTGAAATAAAAATAAGAAATTAGTTTTGTACTAATATAAAACTATATTACAAAATGAAAGGAACAAGGATAAATGATATCATTTATAAAATATCTTAATAATATTTTACGTATTTCAAATTTATAAAACAGTTTGATAGAAAAAGAAACAATATTATTATTCGATAACAAAAATATTTAATATAAAATGATATTTGAAGTTGTTGTAATAAAATATATCATATACAAATGTTTTCTTAGGTATATGATATAAAAATATTCTCAGAATATCGATGTATAACTTTCTGTCAAAACCAGAAAGACAACACTCTTTAAACATCATAAGAATTCAGCTCTCTTTAATAAAAACGTTTTGTTTTAGGAGAATTTTTCTCGAAATTTTATACTCACAACGAGTATAACATTGCCCAAAATGTCGTCTGACTGTATTTCATATTTTATAATATATTGATTGATATTACAACAAAAGAAATTATTTTTGTTGAAACTCATTGTTTAAATCTTTGTTGATGAATTTATTTCAGTTACTATCTGTATAATATTTATTACTTTCTATTATTTAAAATTCATACGTAAAATTATTAAAAGAAAAAGAATCTCTCTTGACTTTACGTCCTTCTAAACGTGGGAAAAATTAGAAAAAATATTCTTAAACTTTGAAAAATTTTTATTTTTCTAACTTTGAACGTTTTAGACCAAAAGTTTTCTATTTATGGAGAATTTTTCAAGTAGTTTCTCTTTCACTTAGTAAAAATTGTTTGAAACAAAAAATATATATATATATATATAATACACAGAGGGTTTTCTGTTTTTATAAGCTGAATAATAAGAAGTGTGTTGGACCAACCCGGTCTAATGGTAAAATTCGTCGTCGCAAATCAGCTGATTACGAATTCTAGTGCTCTATAGTTTAAATCCTATTAAAGATAGTTGCTTTTATTCGGATTTAAATACTAGATTGTGAATACCGGTGTTCTTTGGTGGTTGGATTTCAATTAACCACGCGTTTCAGGAGTGGTCGATCTGAGTTTGTTCAAGACTACAAGATTCCGGCACATTTGCACTTAAATTACAGCTACGTATATACTTTATACAAAAGTAGATCTAATTATAAAACATCTCTTAATATTTATTAGGTCTCATTCATTATTTCCAAAAAATTAAAAGTTAGAGATATTTTTAATGAAACCATAAGTGATAAATAATATACAGATTATTTAAAAATAATTAATAAATTCTTAATTAAAATTGTTTCTCTTTTCTCTTTTTGTTATAGAAACTGGCATAAAAGCTACGAATATGGAAGTCATTAAGTGTGAGGACTAATTTGTCTTATAAATGTAAGTAATAATATATATTTTGTTGAAGGGAAATTTGTAAAATTTTTAAAATGCCTATTTTTATTTCTTAAGTTATTCCATAGAACATCTTTTGAATATTATTTAGGATCTGAAAATCAAATATCTAAAAGTTAAAAGGATTCAAATAATAGCTTTTTTTTAAGTTTATGAACCTGTTATTATTCAATTAGGATTTCTTATATTTTCCTTTTATCTGAATTTGTATGTAATGGAATAATCAGATGAAGTATGAAGCTAAAAAAAGTCTGATATAATAAAACAAAGCAACTATATTATATACCTTCATTTTCTATAGTTTTAATATATTTTTACATTGCATTACTTATTTATAAAGCTTTATAACATACTTTTGACAATAAATACATTTATCAGCTGAAAGACACTCTCACCGAATCTTTGTTTTATTTAGATCAAACACTTGGATACTTGGATAGAGGGATTTATATTACGATCGTAGATAAGCCTACAAAGGTTTGTCTAACTTTATAATAATATTAATTGAACTTTGCCTTTTATTAATACAAGATTACATGATATGATATGATTTAAATTAGTAATTAACGAAACATTCTTGATAAAAGAGTAAATAATTTTTAATACCTATTTGTAGTCATCTATATATGTACGTCATGTACGTATATATATATATACAAATATATATTTCTTTATTTATTTATTATATAAAGAGCACAATGCTGAGAATGTGTAACCAAAATCAAAATTGCAGAGAAATACCTGGGAAACTGATTTGAGACATTAATCAAAGCAAATAGTTTATCTAAACCCAAAATCCTTTGTTCTTTTTCTAGAAAAATATTTGACAATGATTTTTCCTGCAAAGGTAAATTAAAGCCGTAATGAAATCTTCTGAACCAAACAAGAACCAATTATCAAGATTTTATGTATATTTTAATTAAAGAACTGAATAAATTAGACCATAAAATGTATTTCTAGCAGTTTCTGTAAAATTTTGTTGCAAACACGTAAAACTGGAATCTAGTGCGACATGCAGGCTTCCAACTATTTAAGAAATCAGTTCCTTAAACCTAACACAATCTGAGTGCTTCAATAACTACTTACGGCTCACTCTTCTTAGAAAATCCAACTCATTGGAGTATTTAATTGCTATCTCAGTATGGAAATGATTTCTGACTTACTTTTTTATTAAATTGCCAATAACAAAAAAATATTTTTAACAAAATTTGTAGAAATGTAAATAAATTCGTAGAAGACGTGATGTAAATAAATTCAAAAACAACAAAAATTCGATTTTAATATTTTTTTTTAAATAGACCAAAATGTGACCATAAACGTTAAAATATATATATATGATTTGTTAGCACACTATAACAGAAAATGTTTTTGTTATGAAATTAAGAGACTTGAAATATTCTTAAAAAAAAAAGAAAAAAAACAGGTAACAGATTAGAATTACTTGAATTCTTATTGTTAATTATTATCTGTTAATAATTAAATTCCTAAGATAAAACCTTATGTCAGGTAACCTGAAGTAGAAATTTCTAATTTTATTATTTTGTGCTTGAAAAATATAGTCAATATTTTAAGTCTCACATTGCAAATGTATTTTCAGAAAAATATCTTTCATTTGTATTTTTCATTGCTGGTGTTAATTAATTTATTTTTTAATGTCATTCAAATGGTTTTAAAACACGTTCAAGTTGTACTTGTTAGTCATCTCACAAATTTGTCTGAAGTAGCTAGGTAATGTGGGTTTCGTTTGTGCCTTCCAGACGGTAAAGGTCATTAGAGGAGTGCCCAGCAAAGTAGTGCATCCCAATTTCTTTCCAAGAAGCTTCGGAGCAGATAGGCCTAATCCCTGGAGATAGCGAAGCAGCCTAAGGGTGGGTGGGGTAAGGACTTCTTCCTCTCAAATTGTTGAGTGCGAGCGGGCCTGCTCGCCTGTCTTAAGTAGTCAGATAGACGGAATCTGCTGACTGCGTATTTGATATCTATATATTTCCTCCTCTAAAATAATGGGAATTCATTGGATTCCATAATATACTGCATATAGAGCTTGTACATGCCTTTCTAGGGTTATGACAAATGTCTTTAAGGAAAGGCTTATGGGTGATGTCACCCATAAGTTCCTATTCAGTAAGGATCGTGTATTA
>JAAAKQ030487226.1:0-21738 GCA_010016005.3 Zanna intricata
AATGAATGAGAATGATATGATAATATGTATGAATGTAAATGAAGGGTAGTCTTGTACAGTCACAGGTCAACCATTCCCCGGTATCCACGATCTAGTATTCAAATCCGAATAAAAGTAACTTCCTTTACTAGGATTTGAACCTGAGAACTCTTGATTTTGAAATCAACTGATTTGCGATGACGAGTTTAACCAAAACCAACCCGGTGGGTTACATATAAATACCTAAAAAAGCAATTTCTAGATTTTTCTAAATTCAACCTTGAAAGTGGTGAAGAAAGGTAAAAGACCTGAACATTGCTTAGAAATTTTTCCGAATTTCCGACTGTACTATACGAGATCAGTAGATTGGAGTAACGATAAGAACCGGGCAAAAAATATTTTTACCAGTACGAAGTACAGGTAACCTGTTATATACGCCACTATATATATGTGTATATATATATATATATATATATATATATATAAGCGTCATATTTTAACATACACCAAGTAAAGATTACCAAACAAGAAAATAATTTTTTAACTGATAAGGGTATTAAAAGTTTTAATATTTATACATAAATATACCTTCTCAAAACAATTTTTGAGCTGATTTATTAAGTGTTTTTTGATGAATTTATGCATCCACTTAGTAATTCAATGAAAATCTCTTTCACTTTTCACCGGACAAAAGGTTAAAAAATGAAATTTCTTATAATAATTAAAGAGTGTTATCAAGTTGACTGTTTCATTGTGGAGGTGTCACAAAATAGATAGTAAATATACAGTTTGGGCATCTCGATTGATGTGTTTTCTATCACGCATCTATAATCGATTCAAAGCTGTAAGGTGACAAAGAGAACGATAACAAAGGTTATCATAATTTTCCCTGCAAGTGATTTCGGTAGATTCTCTCTCTTTTTATATTGACTGACCTAGCTATAGTTATACCGCAAACACTTGACGGTCGCTTCTGTACGCACATGTTAATATGACCTTGGCAATGAGTTCCGCTTTTGGTTTCTTTCAACATGCTCTAAAACACCCGCTCCCCACTCGAACCAGTAGATGCAATAAATGCTGTAGCTCTCCTACCGGTGAACAAGAGTCCATTGCCGTCATTCACTTCTGCAACATACAGACGGTCACCTTCGTCCATTATGAAAGTATTAACATGGTAAGCGCACTTTAACTACAATTTTGTTGTAATAACTTATAAAAATAATTAACTTTATGCAGTTTACTAAAAAAAATAAATAAAAAAGTAATCATAATAAATAAAAATTTATATGTATATATATATATATATATATATAAAACATAACAATTCATTTAAGTTTAAATTGTTAAACCTTGAGGGATTATAATATTTTAATTTAATAAAAAATCTTATTTTCGTTCATTATTATAGACTATCTTACTGTTAATATGAAATATTCTTGAAAGTTATTATTTTCACAATAATGCTGAATAACAGTCTATTTTGATTTTTTTTATTAAATCTTTACAAAATAAATTGTACAGTTTATATATGAGAAATTTTACAAGTAAACACTGAAAATATCCTGTAATTAAGCATTAATAACGTATAAAATACAGTGCATATTAAATTATGATCTTAAATGTTTCAGAAATACTGTCATTCCTTTACAATAAATTTAATTGTTTTAAAAAAAAAAACATTTACGTATAATAAAATATATAGGATAGAATGAAGTCAATGAACTAATTATCTAACTCTTTTTTTACACATATGTAAAAGTTACAGTTTAGGTTATATTTGAAAATCTAAACTTGGAAATTATAAAAATTAAGTAACTATTGATAATAATAATAACATTTTCTATTATTGCGGTGCATAGATTTTGTTTGATTAATAAACTTAAAATAAATTAGATATACAAGTTTTCAAATTCGTGATTTTTCTATCTTGTATATCAATTTTACATAGCTTAAGATATATTTAAATCTTTCTTAAGATATTTAGGTAAATGGATATCTGATTTCCATTTTATGTTTTTCCTAGAAGGTTGAGTTAGAGAGGTCAACCATACAAATCCGATAATATAAATTTGCAGTTCATATTGTTGAAAATGTATTTCAATAAATTTATTCTTTTTTCCTTTATAAGTTATGGTAATTATTTATTTATTTATTTATATGTGGTCGGCTAACTGTAAATTAAAAAATAAATCTTTGAAAGGACATATATTTAAATAAATCTGGTAACATAATCATTTTTTAACATGAATGAAATTCACATTAAAAAAAAAAGTGAAAATACAAATTGAAAAATCATGACACATTTTTATTTGTGGTTCCGTAACAAATTTACCTTAACATAGAATTTGAATAATCCAAATTTTGAATATTTGATACTTTAAAAGGAAAAAATAAGAATTTGTGAACTCATTAACCAATAATAAGTCTATTAATTAATAAAAAAGGCATAGTTTATATAAAGATAACAGGAAGTAATTAATATTTATTCAGAAACAAACTTCCATATCCTTTTCTCTTTAATCGCGTGGAATAGTATTTACATTTATAAGGCAGTCCACTACTAATTAAAATTGAATAATACAATATAGATGTAAAGATACGCTTAAATTTAGGAAAATAAAAATAAATATATTAATTATGACTCGGTTTATTTTTTAATAAGTAGGTAATCTGGTATGTTGATCACTTCTTACTATCTTTAATACTTCGAGCGTTTATTTATTAATAACATAAGTTGGTTGGTTGGTTGGTTGTGTGTGTGTGTGTGTATGTGTGTGTGTGTGTGTGTTTTTTTTTAAATTTTAATCCCGGATTTATGTGTGTTTAAAATAAGGACATTTTCTAAAAAAATTAATTTAAATACATTTAATAATATATTATTATTAATTAATTATTAGTTATAATGTGATAATAATATATTTAATCATTAAATAATAGAAAATTACATTTTTTTAACATATTAATTGAATTTTAATATTACAGCAATAGTTAGTTATGATTCTAAATAAATATTTAGAGAGATAACATTTTCTTAACTCCACATAATAATATTGTTCTAATGGACAGTAAAAAGACATATACTTATGAAGAAACATATACTTACATTTGCACACGCTTATATATTTATACAATTAGATTTTTAAAACCTGGACAAAATGTGTAAAACAATCAGTGTGGGATATTAAATTTTAAGACTTACTTGCTAAAAAATGAAAGAGTTATATTTTATAGTTAATTCAAATGTTTTATTTATAGTAAAAAATAGTTTAACTATAACCCAGAAAAGAAGATGCCCAACGTAGTAGAGATCTAGCCATACCCCCAAATTATCGTACACTTATTATAATGACGGAACCGCCATTATCCGTTAAATAACGTTTTCCTTAGCAATATTAAACCACGTAGATCAGTAATAGATGCCTCAGCCTATAACTAAATACATACCTAAAACTCATTTAAATCGGGTAGACAGTACAATAATAGATTAATAACAGAATCGACGAGTTTTTATTGTAAACGGACGAGTACCTGCAAAAATTGAATCGAAATAGAAATTCGTTACTTTCTGGCAAACATACCTTTGTCCAGCGTTCATTACTTACCTATCTACTACTTAAAAAGTTCTGCACTAAACACATCAATTATAACTACTTACCTTCAGATAATACTCACCACTTCACCACTTGATTAATACAAATATTTTCCTTCTTATGTACATTGTCTCTACTTTGTTGAATTCTTCTGGAAACTAGACGTTTCAATTCGGAATAATCTGACCATTTTTAACCATTTCCAGCTAGGTATATGAAAACTTCTAGGAAAAATAGTTTCTACTGAATTACCGCCGGATGAAATTATATTGAAAAGATTCATTCATTGCAAATGTACAAACGAAAGGTAAACAATCAAGATCGCACTAGCCGGTTCAGCCTTTTTCAGAGATACAAACAATTATATTTACCAGTTATATAATATATACAATTGTAATAATCAGTAAATTAAACTATTCTTCTAGCAGCATTTAAATTTGAGACCGGTTTCATTAAATTCAATAAAATGAAAATACGACACTGAATAAAATAATGTTAAAAAACGAAAGAGAATGTTAATATTCTGGCAAAAAAAAAAATTAACCCGTCACCTTAGATTAAAATTACTGCTTAAATTTGTCAGAAGAAGCCTTATAAAAAATTATAATTTGGTTAGGTCAATAAAAACACAACAGCCTACTATTACTATAATATGAAACATATTGTTTCATATTGTAAACGTAGTGTCGTTTTTGTGGCAGTCTCCAAAATCGATTTATCATGAAATCAGTTTTGAAGTATCTATGTTCTTTTAGTAAGTAATCTATTATTAAAATTAATTTAACAATAAGTTTCAAATAAAAGTTTTGTTTAAGTAGAATTTTTCTTTTCAATATCCAAATTCTATACGATGATACATTGATGAAAATTAAAACAGATACGCTTTAATCTTAAGATAGCACAAACATTCATATTATTGAGTGTTGAAGAATGTGAAACTGACCCTATCTCAATTCGCATTCATATGTAGTAATAACACGGTAAGATATTAAAAAATACACACACACTCATATATATATATATATATTTGTTTCCTTAACAGTACTGAAGTAACAGTCTTCAATTTTGTTTCTGCCTTCACAGGCAGAAACAAAACCTTTTTGTAAAGATTCTTGCAAAAGGTTGTAAATATTGGACGTTTGTGCTTGATGTTGTCTACACTTAGTGTAAGGTAATAACGTTTTTTTTTTAAATCATTAGTTTAAATGAAAGAAAATTATTTAAATTTACACTTTTTCAGTGACCATGTTTAATTCTGATTTAATATTCATCAGTAAAGTCATCTAATGTTTATTTTTATTATACTATTTTTCAAGATGAACTCACAATATGTTTCAGGTTCCCAACCTGCCGAAAACCAACCTGCTGAGGTTCAGCTATCTGCTGATAGGTTATCTATCAGCAGAAAAGCTGAAAATTCAGAAAAACTAGACAATAAACTAAACTTACATATTTAGCAGTATACTAAAATTTTAGCAAATTTATATAGATAAATCTACAAAAAATTTAAGTAAAATTAATAATTTTTTCAAACATCACCCAACACAAAGAAAAAACTAAATGATTTTTCTAATTGATACTTCGTCTTAATATGATAGTTGTGATGTCTGACCAAGCGTTTATTGTCTAAATTTTGTTTTAAAAGTTTTTATACATATTTATAAATGATTAAAGGGTATACAAATAATTTGTTTTACTTTAAAATGGAATCTAGATCGTTTTCTATTCTTCTGTAAATCAATACCTTATATCGGTCGATATGATACAGTAAAGGATAATTCTGCATTATCAACAAATTCTAACTTTTTTCTTCCTTTTTAATAGCAACCAACAAATGGAATTTGGCTAATCATCTTTGTAATTTATAAAAGAACCATCTCAATATGCATAGGTAGTCATTTAGTATTTTGTATTGTTTCAGTGATTTTTTTTTATAATGCCAGTCGTAAAAATGAAAGGTTCTTGTGATAAAACATAATAGTTATATTGTGTATTCAACCGTGACTTTATATAATGAAATTGCAACCGGTCAATATTGTAGGTCAAAGAAGTGAGTAGCAGTAAAATCGATTCAGATTTTTATTCAAAAGACATGAATCTTGCTATGAATGCGATATTTATGAACTCTATATTCTCTACAATAAGTCTTGATTCAGTTCAATCTTAAACACGTATATATAATATTTAATTCAGTTATTTTTTGTTCAAGATTTGAGAATTATTTTCATAACGCTGAACTGAGTGCATGGGGTAGGTAGCGTTTGATTTAAAAATGCACATACTATTTTAAAGGAGCCTAAAAAAGATTTATTTCGGATTAATAATAAATTTAAATAAATTATTATTCACAGTATAAATTAAGAAACAGCACAGAAAAAAGGGTATAATTTTTATAGATACAGGTTGTCCGTTTATGTATAATTTCGACGATATAAAATAATAAAAAGTTCACAAAAATATTATTTTCCATATGCTCCAAAAATTCTGTTCGAAGAAATATCACTGTAAATTTCTACAGGTTTAGGCTGACAAAATTTACATTATTTATTGTATACCTTTGCCAAAGTAAGTGTGATAAGTGTTATCCGGTAATGTGCCCTACTGACGGGGAAAGCATTTGGCAAATTACCATGTAACTCTTGGCGTAGTACAATTTTACAATGTTAATAAGGCTTTGTAGTTTACATAACCACTTACTTATATTTATGTTTTTAAAATTAGTTTTCTTGTGGATATTTACCCTCACAGAGTTTGAATATTTATTTATCAAGTGAAAAAGTGTAATTTTCTACCCTTTTTTTTAAACGGGAAAATCTAATTCAATTATTCCATACCGGCCAACTTCATCATCATACATAAAGGTATAATTCAACCTAATAACCCAGTAAACTCCAAAATAAAATTGATAGACGACACGAAAGAAATCCATCCGTAAAATAGGCTTAAGTAATTATTCCGAAATTATTTATCATTAACAATGAGGTACATATTGAAGTTTATTTTATGATTACCAAAGGTCATCTCAATATTTGACAACGCAATAATTTAAGCTATTATTCTTAAAAAAAAACAATTTACTTATTTCATTGTATATTGAACATATTATTTAGCAAAATTTAATTAAGTAATTAATCTATAGTCTTAATAAATTTGTAATAGTGAATAACAAACTTTTGAATTTTAAAACAAGGAAAAGTATCTCATGACTTACATTATAACCAGGTCAACAAAATTTATTTGAATATAAGATTAAAAATTATATAATAATATTAAATAACTTGTTTATTCTCTATCCAAGTCCTTCTCTTTCCTCATGAGGAGAGTTTATCAGATGTAGGATCTTGTAATCTAGGTGTAGATGAAGACTTGTACATCTTAAGGTCGCTTGTGTCGTACCAAATTTCCGCATTATCCCCCTGTTGCAATCAATGATAGGGTCGGTAAACTATTCGTACTTGTACATCACCATGGTTTGCAATGAAACTTAAAAATTAAAGCCAGCTTCGGCCAGCTTTAGACCAACTCAGGTTCTTGGGTAATCTTGTAAAACGACGTATTGAGTACATTTTTTTTCTTAAATACTCGTATTTTATTATATATCATAAAACGTAATTATTAGTTGTGTTAATCTATAAAGAAATTATATCTTCTTATCGTAATTAAAAAAATTAGAAACTTCTTGCATTACAGCATTAAAATAATGCAGATTTATTTATAGTTACTTTAAATTAAATAAAGAGAAAACGCATGTACCTCTACATCACTTATATTACAAACAAATACAGTACCTCATTATAGTCATTATAATTCTTTATATACAACTTATACTGTTATATTATTCTTTCTTTAAAAAAGTCAACGGTTGAAAAATATTTTATAAGCTTTAGGTATACTTAAATATAACAACTATAAAGCAATTTCTTTTTTGTACGCAAAACATATATTTCAGTTCCGTTTTACATTTATTGCTAAAAAGTTATTGTACTTTTCAGAAAATATTAACTTTTTGACGTACTCCAACCATAAGATTAAAGATTATATTGGCTACTTTTCAATTACGCAGTTCAAACTCGGTCACGTACAAGACATATGGTGTATAATTTCCAGATGTAGTGCACGTAAATTAATAGCCAGACATCGTCGTTATCTAGTAAAGGTATTTAATGAACGAGTTTCTCAGAAATTGTCCACTTAATTACAGCTTTAATGATATGCAAGATTTTCAGTATCCAGTTTACTCGAAAGAATTTATCTTTTAAATACTTGCTGTTCAACGCAAGAAAAAAAATTGGTTTCAAAGTTATTTATACGGACTACTTCTTTCCATTAACTGAAATTTCAGAAAGAAGAAAATAATTTTCTTCATGAATAATTAGCTTAAATAATTTTTATGATTGTTACTTTTTTTAAAATACTAATATAAATATTTCGATGTTATGGCTCGATTTATTTCTTAAATATTAATATTTTATTCAGCAATACTCATCAACATTTTGTTTAAATTTTCGTCAAATATTGTGTTTTTAACATTCAAATATCTGTGTCAGAAATAAGAACATACTTCAGACTCAAATAGTCTGAAATATGTTTATAATTATTTTTTTAAAAAATCGTCTATTTTAAAATCAAGGAAAAGAAGGTAATTAGAATTTTTATAAATTTGCCTGATTCAGGCAAAATTTGGAAAATTTTTGATTAAAATTTATTTACAACTAAACTTTTTTATTGTAAATTTAATGTGTATTTTTAAAGTAGAATACTAAATCTACAGTATTTAGAGCAAAGCTTCGTTAGGATAATTATGTGAATGAAAATGTGTTATAATATGTATTTTGTACATAATATTCCTATTTTTACTGTGTTAAATGTAGTAAGAACTAATACAGAAAGTTATTATATTTGCTATATTTTACTGTTCAGGAGAGGAAATGAGTAATATCGAGAAAATATCGAAAAATCTTTAACAATAATTTCGTTAGATATTAAAAAAAAATATTCTTCATATTTGAGAATAAAAACTGAAGTTGTCATCTCCCGGATCTGTTTTAAAAAACTGTTATGTTTATATAAGATTAAAGAAAAAGATTAATTTTTTTTTTTTAAATTAATATTATAAATAAACCTCAGAATTCTTTGTGAGAGTTTTACTAGTCATACTTTTTATTATACGGTGTATAGAAGTTTTTTTTTTTATGGATTAAAGAGACAACGAAAGATATGGTTAAAGCATGTTGAAATACTGATCCTTAATTTTAATGTTACTGTCCTTTTTTGCAAGTTTTTTGGCATAAGTCAACAAGTGATGAGAAACTGTGAAACGAATTAATATGAAACAGACAGCTCGTCATAACAGTGACCACATGCTATTTGAATCCTTTGTAATACTGACTAAACTATTTAAACGTTACTCAGGCCCCATAATGGTTATGAACTCATTTTTTGTCATTAAAACCGGATTAGATTTTACGCGCCTGTTGTTTCTTGTAAAAAGAAAACATAATGCGTTCCTTTCAATTTTCAGCAAAATACGCACTTTTCTTTTTATAAGAAATAAGAAAGTTTTATATCGGCTGCAATTTTTGAGCGGTTAGGATAAACAATGCAATAAAATTTACTACTGGCCTTAAAAACTCAATAGCTTTAATTTGGATGATTGAATCACTGATTTATATTTTTGATTAATAAAATTTGGAACTTTAAACATACTGAGATTAAGAGAGAGAAACTATTTTACTATGTAAATTTATAATAAAACAAAATTACAATAAAGTAAAACTATAAGAACAGGTCGATCTATAAAAAAAAAAGTAAAAGCAGTGAAACTAATTACACATCATTTCTTCGCTCAATAAATAGAAAATATCATTAAATTTCCTCGATAAAAGAAGAAATTTTTATAATACAAAGCGCTGCAGCTTATTATTATGCCTATAATTGCGTTGTCATAGTATCTGTAAACAATAACTTTTTTCTAAATACAAAACTTAATAAAAGAATTAAAAGCTAAATAAACAGTCTTTTGTATAGCAATACTGAAATTGAATTAAACAGATTAAAAAAAACGTGAATTCTTAACCCATAATTGTTAAAATACGGCATTATGATACAAATTCTGTAGAAAAAACTTTTTAAAAACAACAAATTTTAAAACAACCACAAATTCAATCATAAAACATTTTTTTTAAACTTTGCAAGCCTTGTCAATGCTACTTTTTGCATATAACACTTATAAAACTAAGCATCTTTTGGTTATGAAGTACAATATGCTATAACTTTCACCTCAAATCAATCTAAATTATCTTTTATAAAATAGTATATTATTATCAAATCGTATGAAATTTATGTGCAATCAGATAATAATTTTTTATTTAAAACACTAGTAATTATTGTTTTCGTTACTGTTATAAATTTGTCGATTTGAAAAGATTATTTTTCAAAACTTATGATATAAAATATTTTTAAATCTATAATTAACTTTAAACTGTTCAAATTTACATTTGATCTTGAATTTATACGAATATTTTTTTAACTCAAAAATTACATTTTTTCTGCTGTAATTCAATTGATACTATAATTCTTGTTATGAAGCGGGATTCCTTTGTTTTAGTTAAGGTAATCTCATGTAAAATATAAAATTTGTTTCAAAGTATTTAACGAAATAACATATTGAATAGAAATACTAAATTAAAACAAGTCTCCTGTGAACAAATAAATAAAAATTTACAAATAATAAAAATTGGATGTAAAGTGAAGATTAAATTACAAATTTTTTGTACATTTTTTATTATTATTATTAATATTATGTAATTGCTTTTTTTTTGGAAAAAAAAATGTGATGCAAATAAGCGAGAGACAGGTGGTTATTAAAATATTGTAATTAAATAAAACCTTAAGAAATATAATGTTAAAATATCGTTAACATTATATTCGATTAAAACGATTTAAAAACAGTGATTCACTTCCGTACTACTTTCTTTGTCGGTAGGAAATACAAATCTTATTAAAATAATATCATTACTTGGTCTGACCTCTGTATTAACAGTTTTTATGTCAAATAATTTTTTAAACCATCTAATTTACACCGAAATACTTTAATAACACACTTTCATGTGTGTCAACTCACGACAACTTTCATTTGGACAAGCAGTTGAAACAAAAATATATAAAAACAACAAAATATACTGTAGTGCTTTTTGCTTTTATATGGTTCCTAAGAAAGCAATTTAAGGTATTAACTATTTTTTGTATACGTATATATATATAGAAGAGAAAAGTAGAAAAATAACTAATTAATATTATAACTAAATTTCATTTAAAATTTTTGCCATTATGAATGTAAAATTGGCTTAGAGAGCTAGTTCCAAATATATATATTAAAATAAAATATTTTACATATATATTAATTTTTTTAATTGTTAATTTTTGGTAAAAGATCTGTTATGAACACTACATGACTTCCTTGTACGCCTATTAAACTACATAAACACATTTGTTTTTTAGTGAAACGTACATAAAATTTCATTTCATTTGATTAATAACTTCTGATACTTTTTCTTTCTTTTTTTATCGTTTTTATTGAATTATTATTTATCGTAAATTTTATTTTTACAATCAGAAGTTAATAGTTATTAATAAATCAATATATTTAAATTTAAAAAAAATGAGATTAGAACCGATGTGCCTTCCCCCTTTTAAGATCCAAATATTTCATTAGGATGTAACTTTAAAACCAATGAAAATAAATATATCTTATGACATATTGGTGAAAAGCTCTCAATATGGGCTTATTATTGCAGTTATGAAAAAATAAAAAATTCAAATTTTTCAGAAGTTTAGCCTTTTTTGGATACTTTTCGTTCACTAAATTGCAGTCGAAAGGGCAGTGCACAATTAAATGTTATAACAGTCCTAAATACAAAATTTAAACTTCCTACGGTTAATCGTAGTTAATGCGAAGTAATACGTACAAAAATCACGCCGAAACTATTCAGAATGGATTCAGGAATGGTCAAAACGGATATTTCCGTTGAAATCTGTAAACCGAAATTTTTTGCGATCATAATAATTCCTATACTTCGTACAAGGAAGTAAAAATATTAACAGAAGCGTTTTCAAAAGTGGTATTAATAAACAAATAAATTTTTTTTTTAACAGAAAATCTTTACAACATCGACCAGTATGTAAATATTGGTTTTAAAGGATGAATTTTCATTCAATTTAATCTTCTCTAAACATAGTAAAATGTTAAATATTGAGTGATTTTTTTTTTCTAAGTTTATTTATCTAAGAATCATAAGATTAATCTATGGTTGAAATATAATGAACTGCTGAATACGTTTACGTATTGAAACATTTAATTAATGTGTAATTATGTTTTAATGATTATAATAATAACTAGTTTCGAGTAAACTAAGTATTTTATTCAATTATAACAGTTATTAGATTGTAACTAAACGGAAATATTAATACATTAAATTAAACTTTGCACCATGAACTGGAACAATTATATATTCACTTTGTGATAATTTATCGTGTAAAAGAAGTGAAAGAAGAATCCATGATAAACCGGACCAACTAAATTAGTATAATAAACGGGCGTATGAGTTAGGAGAAATTAAAGCAATTAGAATGGAAAATATATGCCAAACTGCTCGTCGAGAATTAAACTTTAACAAATAAAGAACGTTATTAAAAATTAATTGGAGTACAAATTTCTCCTCTATTCCAGTCTTAATTTCAGTCATTAAAACAAATTATAAATATTTTAAAATAAGAAGATAATAAATATTTATAATATTATTAAGAAATTTATTAATATTTTTATTAAATGAAAACATCAATTTTTATGTTTTTGGCTGAGGGAACTTTTCTTTAAATATACTATCATGTTACATCATAAAAACTAATCGCTTGAACTCAGTTGATTTTGGAAGCTTTGAGCACCAATTACAGTTTGGACTAAATTTTTATAGGTTTAGGTAATATAGACTGTTGCTTTTGGCATTGTAAAAAACAAATTTCTAAATTCTTTTATTGGAACATTTGAGGTTTTATAGAAAAAATAATAAAAGATAAATACAGAAAACCATCTCCCTGCGATCAGTATATTATTATTGTGCTGAAATTTTTACAGCTAAATAATTGTTACGTTATAGTTAAAAAATTAAAAATTAATATATACTTAATTTTACCTATAATCTTCAAAGGTTTTTCCAGCTTTTCAGTAGGCTTAAGATCTCTTATTAAGCGTTATTCTTGATCTACATTTCTTTTAAAATATATCTAACCATAACTGAACTATTCCTAAAACTGAACTTGAACTTTTCCTTTTTTTTGGTGTATTTATTGATAATTATATTATCTTTATTACTTTTTTTAAATATAAAATACTCTTAACAGTTATTCTTTCATACACCACACACCTGATTTGGCAATTTCTTTACCAGTATTTTGTACTCAGGCTTTTTTGAAAGAAATTATTTTATGGAAATAATTAACTGAAAGTGCCTATAATACAAGATTGAATATTTTTATAATTCCCTTCTATCAGTGAACGTTTTATTGTACATTGTAATGTACAATGACTATAAAATACAAAAATTTGTGACAGTGTATCTAAAATACTGATTAAAGTCGTAAAAGTTTGTCGATACATTTAAAATTTTAATTAATTTTATGAACCAATGAAGAATTTTATTAATTTATAATATTGCTTTACAATTAAACTTATATTACCTTATTTTGGACAAGTTAAAATATACTTGACATATGTGAAGTTTCTCACGGTTTCACAAAATCATACATATATTGATAAGAATGATTATGGTTACAAATAGTTTACATTACACTTTAGTTACATTATTGATCACAAAGACGAAGTTCGCCGGCTTCCGTGGCGCGAGTGGTAGGCGTCTCGGCCTTTCATCCGGAGGTCCCGGGTTCGAATCCCGGTCAGGCATGCCATTTTTCACAAATGCTACAATTCATTCATCTCATCCTTTAAAGATATATCTTAACGGTAAAAAAAAAAAAAAAAAAAAAACTCATTGGTAAAACATCTATATATATATACAAAATTAAAATATTAAATAATAATTTTATATAATTATTTTACAATATATATATTGTAATCATATATACAGAAATACTGTATAACAAAAATCTGAACAAAATACTTAGTAAGCTACCGTTTTTTTTTTTTTTTAATATATAGACGTTGGTCTATCCTAATAAAAAAAAAAAAATGTGTGATACTCATGAATACTATAAAGAAACTAAAAAAATAGTACTAAGGTATTCGAATAATAATTGTCCAACTGACCATAATTACCATTTCTTTTAATAAATTATAATTCTGTTATCACAAGTTTTAATATTCATTATATAGTATTCATTTATTTTTAACGACAATATAATCCGTTTAATTTTTTTGAGATTACGGGCGCATTGATTGCTATGGCTATGTCCTTCAGCTAATGGAAGTTTGTAGCGTATGAAAAATGACATGACTGATCGTGATTCGAACTCCGGGACCTTCGGATGAAAGGCAGAGACATCACCGCTCTGTCACGGATATCGTGGTGAAGTTTAATTTACGTTTCAAATTATTAACCAACAAACATTTGGTTCGTTGGTTAATAACTTGTATTCTGAATTTGCATACTAGAACTTAATACACATAAAAACATTTTTTAATGATTTATGTTTATTGATAAAATTTTATATAAAAATATGTCTGTAATTTTCTGTTTTAGGATGACAGCTTGTTTAACACTTATATGTGTAGACTACTCTGTTCAATTATCTCAAGACAATGGAATAATATCTGGATTGCGCGTTATGTATAATTCCTACAGATACTGTGAAGATCAAGAAGATACCATGTTGTGCCTTAAAGGAAAAGCTCTAAAACTTGTTGATCGTGCTATACATTCAGATGATATAGCTCTCGTTGATGGTAAGTGAAATTTCCAAACCAAATGTTTAATTCACTTTAGATAACGTAAAAATAGGAGAATAAAAATAACTAAAATCATGTAAAAGCTTTCCTAAAATAACAACATCAAGATGTGATTTTAAAAGTAAAAATCTGTGTAACACCCACAGTTAGCAGTCGTTATGATAACTTCTCTGTTATGTAACAATAATGAGGAAATTATAGTCAATAATATTAAACTTATAATTATATTTAATTTGATATCCTTTGTCTATGCTAGCGGTGTAGTGGATTTTAGTGTTTAATGTTTCCATCTCGTAAATAATGGCCTTAAAATTGGAAGAGAACAGTTTGCAAAAATGTTAAATTTTTAAAGACTGGTTTAAAAAAAAAATTAACTCGTGGTAAATAGAAAAAATAAATATATAAAAATATGCTCGTAAAAAAGAAACAATACTATTTTCCTCTCTCTTCAAAACATATGAAAAAGAAATATATTACTTAAATTAATATTACTATAAACTCCAATTTATTTGTAAATAAGTATTAATAAAATTTATTTACATATGTCTAATCCGTATTAGACAGATAAACAAGAAAATATCTCTTAAAGCATTGAAGAAAATTACGTTTTATTGACAATGATAGACGAATTTTGTAATACACACTGAATTTAAGGTTTCATGTTGATGGTGTTTTTGAATATCTGTATTCATTATATACGTGACTCCACAAGTACGTGTCAGTATTTCCAGCAATCTGAGTGGATTGACATAAAAAATACGCTGATGAATATGTTCATAACATTGTTTTGTATTATTTACATTTTGTGTTAGGCTACTCGTCACATACGAACTTTTATTGTAATTGATGCAATCAGTAGTCTGAAAAAAATAAAATAAAAGAATTATTATTTTTAATTAAATCATTATTTTTTGAAGTGAAAACTTTTTTGGCGCGTTGTGTCGGACACTTTTGTGATAGACTTTTGCATGAAGAAAAAAATAGCTGACTCGTAATCAAAAATCGTCACAAGACGCTAAGAATATATATATATATTTGTATGTATAGGAGAAAAAGACATGGAGCGAGAATATATACATACGAGTAGGTGCGTATAATATAAATAGAATTAGAGATGGGAGAAAAAAACATCGATGATCCGTCGGTGATTCCCCATATACTTCTCTTTCTTTCTCTCTCTCTTTCTTTCTGTAACTTATGGATATGCGGATATACGTTTACATCAATGAATAGTAAAGAAAGACGTTGATTCCTTTTCTCTTTCTTTCTCCCACCCTCTTTTTCTCTCTTTATGTACACCAGAACGCATATACGTATACATTAATACTGTATAGAGAGACTGTTCCATTAAATTATATTATAAATAGATTTCTTAAGTAGTCTATTAAATCCTTTTAAATGAATAATCACATACATTTTAATCAGCAGTAGAGTCAAATATAATTCCTAACCAATGATTTAAGTTTTCATTATTAATCATTGTTTTAAGTATTCACTTCTGTTGGACAGTCCCGCGATTGGCTACTTTTTTTATTTTTTTTTAATCTGTGTCACATTTTCAGGAGTCTCCTTAGTTCGTAGACCTGGAAGTGAACGATCGCTAACAGAAAACACCGTCGATTCTGAACCGCTGCCTTCAGAACCTAATGCAAGAGAACAAAAAATCGATTCACTTCTGTGGGATAAAACAGCAACTTTTTTCCAGACCCATTCTCTCCAGTTACATGTCCCTCGTTTGATCGCTACCTCCAGACAACTCATTGAGGAATCGCTCAGCGATGTTGTCGATGAAGAAGGAGAAGGTAAGTAAATATAAAGTTACATAATTGTAAAAATATAAATATGTAACATTCAGTAAATAAACAAAAACGAATTTATATTACAATAAAACATTATTTTATTCAGAATTATTGACAAGAAAGGAACGATTAGATTCATTATCTATATTAATTATCAACAATTTAAGATAATTAAAATAATCATTGTTAAGTATAGAGTTAAGTTATTTACCTACTGTTAAAAATATATAAATTATTAGTATCTGGTCTCTATTTGCAAGCAACTGGCATATTTAATAAATATTTTAGTTATTTATGCCTTGTTTTATGAAAGTTATTATATGACAGCTGAGATGACATATCCGGGAGTGTAATCATAACGTCTTGTTAACAGCTAATGGAGAAATCTCACAAAAAAATTATTATAATTAATTACTACGTTACAGAGATTTTAAATAACTAATAAAAACAATTCATTAGTTTTATATATTGTATTTATATATAATACCTGTCCACTGGGATAATTCTTTTAAACGTTCAAAATTGTTAAGTATCTACTTTTTAATTAAATCATAGCATACAAATCTAAGTGTCATTTAAATTTATAAGGTTAATAACCATGCAGACTGGGGAAAGTTACACGTCTATGTATAATCGGATATCCTTTAGATAACTATGAATTGAAATCTACAACATCCGTATATAATAATGGTACTTTCAGTAATTTTTCATTGTCATTATACACTCAAACTCTCTTCATTTCAAAATGACCAGTAAAGTTTTATGAGTAATATATTTTACCTACATAAATGTAATTACGTTTTTCTAAAATAACACTTTCAGATAATATAATAAGCTGAAAATCATACTTTTTTAATATCTATTTATTTATTTTTTTAATTAATTCAGTATCTGTGGCCTAAAATACTGTTTAACTTCATTTATTTTTAATAAATTCTTAAATTGTTTGTTCTTACTTCAGATCGTTTTTCTTTTACCCTCATACTTATACATTTTCTCATTATAATGTTATAAAAACACATTATAGTGTTATAAAAGATGATAGTAATTTCATGTTGACTGTACTTTCCTTTTAACTGTTTATATCAAAACTTTTATGATGCAGTATTTAAAATAATTATCCCTCCTAGATTTTACTTGAATTAAAAATAAATAAATCAATAACGTATATAGATTTAGCTTTCGTTTAGTAAAAGTTAATCAAAATTTAACTTTTAGAATAATAAAAATAGTATTAAGTGCATTCTGTGATGTTATGAATAAAATTAATAACTTAAAAATAATTTTACTATCGCATTATTCTCTAACAATAGTGGAATTCATATCTCAATTAATAAGGCGCGGGAGGATAAGCGTAAATTTGAAATTCGGTTCCTAGTAACCAAATTAGTTCAGCAGGCCAAGAATTTTTTTTTTTTTTACTGATTTGAAAACGTAAAACAAAACAAAACCTAGGTTTTGTTTAAATTTTTATTAAATAGAGAATTTAATAAAAATTTGTTATGTGCAAGTATTGTATCTGCGATGTAATACTTATACAGATAAGTGTATACCCACTTCAGCAACAAAAGTTGCGGCTTCCTAATCTTTTTGACAAATATTAAGTTACACCAGGTATCTAAGGGATTCCATATAACCATTCCAGTCACACAATTAATCGATGGTCACGAGACCATAGAGATCAGTAACTTTATTAGATATTTTATAGATATTTGAAACTTTTAGAGTAATTTTAATTTTATAGTTCCAGTAACCTATATTTGTACTTATCTTTTTGTAATTAAATGAATGAGTTATAGAAATACTTGACAATTTTAGTGATTCTTAAGGGACGCACTCACTTTTTATAAAGAAGCTACAGGGTTCAATCTCCGTCTAGCGTTTCAAATATTTTGTCATTTAAGACTCGTAGTAGTATTTAATGCCTCAGCTATTTTATGCTTTTTAAAAATTAACTTGAAAAATAAAAAAGTATAATTTATTTTACAATTAATAACTCTGCGATATATCAATACCTGAAAAAATCTAATTTTTAAATCATATTTAAAATTGATAAAGAGGTTTAAAAAAAATCATACATTTTATTATCTATTAGCAAATCTTTACGCTTAAAATGTAAAATTTATATGGTATAAATCTGCACATCTGCTGCATTTCCTACACAGTAAAAGATCTTGTATTTAAAAATTATCTTAAGTACAAACATATATTCTTTGTTTTATCTATTAAATCTTTTTTTGTTGTTTTTTTTTAAGGAAGAGGAAAGAAGAAGAAGAATATGGGACCACTTCTTGTAGGTTTGATGCTAAAAGGAGGTCTTATTGCAATGGCAATGAAAGGGTTGGCTTTATTAGCAGGAAAGGCGTTGATTGTCAGTAAATTAGCATTAGTTTTAGCTGGTATTGTCGCATTGAAGAAACTTTTCAGCGGAGGCGGTGGTGGCGGTGGAGAGAAAACTACATACGAAATAGTAAAGCAGCCGATCGTATCTCATGCCCATCAGTACACAACCAGTCATGAATACGGAGGTGGTAGTCACGGTGATTGGGCAGGTGGTCACGGAGGCGGTTCTGGAGGATATGCACGTAGTATCAAAGAAAACGTTCCCTATCCTCATATGTTAGCATATAGAGGACAGATACCGGCCGGTAATGAACAAAATATCCAAAAAGAAGAAGATGCTGTAAACCAAAAAAACAATAATAATTCTGCTCAATCGTAATGACATTTCCAAAAAGACTATGGAATAACTTGCAGAACTGATATTTATTTTTTTTAAAGTACTCTGTTAGACGTCACCGATTGCAAAAATATTTTTTTTAGAAACACGAAGGTACCACTCAACAAGAAAAATTTATATAAAAAATTATTGTTCTAGGATACAGAAAAGAGATACAGGAAATATTCACTCTTGTGGATTGCAGTGAATTTCAAAACGTCAGTCATTTGAATATGACAGAAAAATTCTAATAATAATTGCTCATCATAAATAAATGGTGGCTGACACCAGATTGCAAAACGTGATAAAATAACCAAAGTTTAAACAACTATCTATTTATTATTATTTTAATTCCGTAACTTGTTAATTATTTATTTATTATATACATTATTTTTTACAAGATGGCTTTATCTTATTATTTTCACTTTCCTTTTACTTAAATTAAAAAATATTATTTATATATAAATTAAATGTGTGTGAGTGTGTGTGTTTTACCAATTTAATTAGTAATATTTTAATCTACATCATCAGAATAATTTTATTGTCATTTTGGTAAATACTGTAATCCGATGCGAAAAATTAACATTTAAAGGTAGATTCAATTGTTTGCAAAAATATGAGTTTACAGATTATTTACTGCCATATTGGGTAATATATATAATATGGGTATATTATCATTATGATACTACCATATTATCTATTATGCCTGTACTGTAAGATATGTAGTTGCTCAACATCTACAACAGCATCAAATTCTTTTTCTCTCTCTCTCTCTCACATACAAACAAACACATACAAACAAATGTATCCATCTCTATAAACTAAATACATCATTTTTTAAAACATGAAATTGTTTAACAATTTACATATTGTTTAACAATTTAATATATTTACATCTTGTGTGAGTATTTAACAAGTGAAATAAATTTATAAATCAAAGTCACAGTGAATTTTGTGAATAAGTGTAACCCCTGTAAAATTTAATACAAATCGTAGTCAAACTTCTTATGAGTATATAATATAAATATATTTCTTAAAATCTTGATTTTTTAAAAGTTAATCATGGTACAAAAATGAAACAAGTCAAATTACACTATAAAAAATGTGTACTGTTTGATCTAATAGCAATTACTAACTTCACTATAACTGCAATTGGAACTGTGAGATGTTTTACCAGAACAATAATGAAAATTCACAGATTTAGGTTTCAGATTTTAATTTTAAAATTTAATAATGCTGCCTAGCTGTAACTATTATATATTTATTGGTATTAAAATATAATATTAAAAAAATATATATTCAGATCGCTGCACTGAATGCTTTATAATATTTTTTTTTAATCTTCAGTTAACTAACTGTAAGCTGATAATAATTGACTTATTAAAACTAAATGATTAATTTCACATGGTAAAAAAATCAGTTTGCAGAAATGTTTCATTAAAAAATAAAAAAATTATGTCTTAATATTTTCAACTATACATTTATACTCCAAAATAGTACACAGTTATACTAATATATGAACATGCGCAGGGTCCATTGTGATTAATGACAATTATTTTTCAAATTTGCCTGTAAACTGACATAAAATTAAGTTTTTCAAAAATACTTTATGATAAACGGCTCGAACAGAAAAATCATATAATAAATCAGAAATCTTTTACATAAATACATAACCTAAATGTATTAAAAACTGATTAACATTTAAGAAGAGAGAGAAATTTCATATATGTATGTCAAATTTCTGTTTGTGTGTTTAAAATCTTTCTTTTAACAATTTTATGTATAGGTAAAGTTCTATCAAAAAAACGTTATTATCGAATAACTGAGTTATTCTAGGTATAAATTAAGAATTACCAAGCAGACGTGAAGAAAACAGCCAACCTGAAAACTTCATCATCATAAAAAGTGATAACCAAGACAGAATTTAAAAAAAAGCTGCTCATTTTGCCAAGGTGCAGCTTTCCTCTCAAAAATGAACTAATTTTTATCAATTATTCATTAATTATTCATTTTTATCAATTATGCTGTACATTAAATAAAACAAATATTTAAAGAGTAAATACTTTTCAACTGTATATCGGCAGTTTGAATCTTCAACAAACAGAGTTGTATTTAGGTTATCTGTTAGTCTAAACTCTTTTTTCCTTTATTCTATTAGGTTCTATTTAATAACAACATCCCACTTAATATGGATACAGCTTCTTCAAAAATATTTTTAAAATATTGGAATCAAAAAAGAATGATGAATGTTTTATTATATATAATATTATAGAAGAATCTATATTAAATAAAATCTTATAAAATCAGCTGTGATATTACTTTTAGAAAAAAAATTGAGATTAAGAAAAAAGTCCAATAATTTTTTTCTTCTTTTTAGACTTTATTTGAAAAAAAAAAGTGGTATTAAAACTAACAGTAAATCTGAAGATATGTCAATTAAATGTCCTTAAAAGGCCACTGCTCATACTATAACATAATTAAAGTATAATTACATAAATTATTAATTTTAAGTAATTTAGATAAATAAACAAATATTTTAACTAGAACAGACTTTTGGGGTTAGTCACATAATAGCTTAAGTCTGGGTTAGTAATTAGTTGTTAGGGATTACAATTTAGATCGTGGATACCGATGTTCTTTGGTGGTTGGGTTTCAATTAACCACACTTCTCAGGAGTGGTTGACCTGA
>JAAAKQ030487237.1:0-18585 GCA_010016005.3 Zanna intricata
GTGTTGTCAAGAATTAAAGCATAGAGTTAAAGTGAAATTGTCGCCAGAGCGTAGAGATAAACAAGTGAAAAATGTTGTTTTTAGAGAAGTCTTGGATGGTCTAGATTGATTAGTGGAACAATGATTTTTGTTTATTGAAAATAAGAGTTTAAAAATTCAAGCAGATATTTTGTTTTGAAGTTATTTTTGTTGTAGAAAGCGCAATGGTGGTAACCCATCTTAAAACTTATTTACTAATGAGGAAGGGTGTTTAACTGAATGATGTTGAACCCTTTTTTCACTTTTCCTTGATCAATTTTTCATCATTCAAAAAAAGAAAAAAACATTTACACGTGGTAATCAGTTTTTGGATCCCTTATAATAGCATTCTGAGATACAACCTGCCTGAAGGGCATAGCTGCAGATGTGTTTTATATTTATTTGATCAACCTTAGTACAGAATAATAAATAAAGAAGGATGACACTTAACTTTATTCCATGATGCATGCAAAAGCACTTTCGAGCATTTCTCCCATCAACAGTTGCATTAAATTACCTTTACAAATTATTCAGATCAAGTTGCATATTAAAATTATAAATTATTTTTAACATGTATGTTATTAACATTGGCTAGCTAGTTCACATGCATTTTTCATTTTATTTAAACAACTTGTAACTCATGAGTTGTATAATATTGGCCAGCTAGTCCACCATTTTTAATTTTATTTAAACTACTTTTTTATTTTGTATTTAATTGTAGTAATTGACATTATACTTCTATATATTGAATTTAAAAAAAATTTTTATTATTAAAACAAAAATTAAAATAATTTTTTATTTTGTAATTTGATCCGAATAATTTGGAGATTTAATTTAATGCAACTGATGATGGGAGAAATGCTTGAAAGTGCTTTTGCATGCATAATGGAATAAGGTGTCATCCTATATCATTTATTATTCTGTACTTGGGTTGAACAAATAAATAAAATTTGTATTTTAGTAGAGAGGGGAATATGATTCTTAAAAGAATTGACTTAGAGAAGAAAAAAATTTGTATACATGTAAAATTATTAAAGTTTAATAAAGATCGTGGGAGAAGCAATTATTTTAATTCACCAAATACAGATTATTTAGAGATGTTCAGTACAAGATGCTGTTAAATCAGTCATAATTTTACCCTTTGTTTAGCAGGGTGCGGTATTACATTATCATAAGGTTTTCTGATGACTCATCTGTTGTGTAATATTGTGACTGTTCATTTTGTATTGATTATAACTTGTATGACACATTTTTGCCTCATTTCTTGTTTTGAATCATGAAATGTAATTTTGATATAACCTAAAAAAATGAATCTTATAAATTTATTTTTTTCTTTTTTATTGTGTATTTAAAGATAAATATTCCTGCTGTTAAGCAATAGTTTTTATTTGTATATGATATAAATATATTCTTAAATGAATAATTAATATTATAACTTTTTTTCTTTATGGGATGGATAACTTGAAAATATTTAGGAGTAAATGTTTTTTCTTGCATGATACTCTGAGTAAAAAAAGATTATTTTTTTAATGAACAGAAATATAGTTTAACCATAAGTTGTTGGTTCTAGTAAAAATAATTAGATAAATAATCATATAAAACATGTATTCCAGTATTACATAATATTATTATGTCCTGAACATGTTTAAAAATAAAAAATATTTATTCTCATTGTGTAGTTCACTAAGTGAATCCATAAGTGAATAATTCCTTCTGCTATTTCACATTATTTTTTTTAAAGACTAGGTCCTTTAGCCTTTGTAATATTTTTAAATTAAACATTGTTGAGTGTAAACAAATGATAAATATAAATTTACCTTAAATTATTTTGTATGATGCAGAAAAAAAAAATTCAATATCGAAAAACTCTTTAAAATTATTAGATTCTTTTTTCCTTCTTAAAAGGCCTTTTAGAGTTAATAACCATTCCTGATATAGAGTACTCATTAGCAATCCTGGTTATAGTTGCCCGCTTCCACCTGTAATGATAGAAAGCCTCTTAAATATAAATAATATATAGATGATGTAAGTTTTATATTCCTTGATTGAAATTTTTTCCTTATTTTTCTCAAATTTAATGTATTTGTAAATTTTATTATTCAAGTGTTATTGACCATTTAAAAATCATGTAATTTGTGAAATTATGTCACAGTTAAAATATTTCTGTGTTCTTTCTATGAGACGATTTATAAAATTTTATTTGCTTATGTGTAGTGTTTTTTTTCTCTTACTTTTGGGTTAATCTTTGTCAAAAAATGTTACAGATCACTTACAAAAAAGAAAACTCCTATCAAAATATTATAAGATATAAATTTTCCACATTAGTAAACCTTAACTTTTTTTTTTTTAAGATTAGCATCTTAACGGTGGATATTCTGAAAGAAAAGCTAGTTCTGAATTCTTAAAGGCCTGTAAAAGAAAATGTTTAGAAGCTTTGTCATTCTGTTCAGATGAACAAAATAAAATGTGCGATAATGACCACAAATGCAATGCCTATCCATATTAAGACAATGACTCAATTGAAATATGTATGTATAAAGAAAGTTTTTAAACACAATAATGGAAAATTTTCAACCCGTTTTAGTTCATGGTAAGGCAAAATATAATTATTTTTAAGAGAATTTAATGATGAATGTTATTCACAAAAACTATCCTGACATTACCGTAACATGTTCTTGCTGTTTGCTAAAATATCATGATATTTTACAGATTTGGATGATAGCACTTACAATGTGAAAGGTTATGCAGTTGATATTATTGTGCTGTTTTCATTTTGGATCATTACAGCCAATGTTATATGAATAATGACTACAGAATTATTAATCGTTTATTGTTTGTATTTGATTGTTGAATCTGATAACATAGCTTGAATGTTGAGTGAAAAGAGTTTTATAAGAAATAATAATGCAGAATTATGATGCGATACATGAGAAGGGTGACTGAAGAAGCAGATAATAAACCCAATTGTACCTTGAATCTGTTTGAGTCTATGCTTTGCATGATTGTTGTCTAATAAAGATGTTTGGGTTAAGATATCCATTCATGGAATGAATTTAATGTAGATGAGAATTTAAAATTGCAATTACTCTCTTTTAAAAAAGTGAATTGACAATAGTAAAAAAGAAAACGAAGTTAAAGAAACTTGCAGGCTTTTTTCAAACATCAATTACCATATTGGTACTCATATCTTCTCCATTTAATCTTTGTCTAATTTTTTTACATTAGCTACACAAAAAATAAGAATGTAATTTTTGGAATATGTTATGTCATAAATGAAAATAAAGAAAAAATGTATGTTGAAAGCATTTCATAATAAATATTTATAGTAATTGCTTGATTTGCGAAAAAGTCAAAATGATTTGTAAAAATTAACATAAATAAAAATATTTAATTAAATAATTTTTTTTATAGTTGACCTAAAATGAATGAATACAGGTGGCTTATCTAGTTCCAAAGCAGCATGGGCTGTAACATGGCATTCACTGCAATTTGAACATTGTTTTTTTTTTCTTTTTGATTTATTGTTTATGACAATCATAATCATCAGATGTAATTATAGGCAATATATAAAGGGATAAAAAAGGTTAACCCTGACTTCAATAATGAAGTCCGGTTAAGTTTTTGATTTTTTTTTCATTCTTCATATTTGAAATCTTTTAAAAATTGAAGTTCTGTAATTTAAAACATTTTTTTAATGTGTAAATTAAACTTTTTCCTTTAAAAACTATTTTCTCCAAAAAATAAAGTTGTTAATTATAAGTTTGTTTTTTTTTTTATGAGATTAAGTTTATTATGTGGTTTGCTCTATGTTTCATTAAATCTAAATAAACTTCTTCACTTTCAGGTAAATCTAGTAGGCCTTAAAATATGATTGGTACTGTGATAATAGTTTGGAACATGTTTTACTATCTCTTGATTTTATATTTGTATCATGCTATTGCTAAAAAACTGTCCATTTCAGAATTTCAAAACAATGTTCAAAGTTCAGGAAAAAATGAGATATTTATTTATAATTTTATATCTATATTAGCAGCTTTTTAAAATTAAACTGTTAATTTTATTTTCCTGTAGTTAAATGTCAACATTTCAGATATACTGTTTGACAAGTATTTATTTATTTATTTTTTTGTATGAATAAAGTGAAATATTCTTGGACATTTTTTTGTTTTGTTTTTTACAGTGATTACCTTTTTAAGTTGCTACTAATTGGAGATTCTGGTGTAGGGAAGTCATGTTTGCTTTTAAGATTTGCTGTAAGTAAAATTTATCTGTATTTATTATGGTATGTTTATCTGTATTTATGGTATGTTTTGTCAGTTACCGTAGATTTAGTTTATTACTGATGTCAGTTTAACTATACTTTCTCAATGATTATTACAGCTTCTTTTTTTTTAGATTTGTTTCAGTATATTATTCAAGCATCCTTTTAAAGTATCTCATATTTCTTGTTAGGCTTTCTCAATTTGTTTCAATGAACTTGCTTATAATCTAGGGTTTTTTTTTTAATTTGCTTGATAAATTAGTTTACCACAGAAGCTTTCAGAGAAGCTTGTATATGGAAAACAGAAATTGAATTTTGAATTGTATGAAATATAGCCTGGCTGGAATTTGAACCTGGAATCCTATGTGAAAGGCTACCACACCAACACAGAAACTGGCAGATTGATTGTATATTTTTTTTATGACAGTCTTCTTCTTTTGTGCTCTATTTACATGATAAAACCTTTTTTATCAGATATAAGAATTTCATTCTTGCAACAGAAAATATAAATCGCTGGGCTGTGCACAGATCAGTTTAATTTTAACATTACACTAGAGCCTGTACGCCTTAACAACTAATTATAAAATATGTAATTAATAAATATATATTTAAACCAGCCAGTTAAAAAGTGCTCTATGTATTCTCATCTCATTTTCTTATTTCATGCTAAGTGTGCATGAAATAAAAAGTGTTTATTTCAGTGCAGTTTTCCCAGTAACATAATTTTTGTTTCTTAACTTGTGACATTTTAATCTGTTTTTTTTTTTATGCAAATGAATATGAACTCAAGATCTAGAAATTTTAATTAAAGGATTTTTTTCATTTTTCAACATGTAGTTTCATTTTTCAACATTTTTAAGCTATGAATAAACAATCCTAGCCAAAGAATTAAATCATATCATAGTTGCATATTATGACATCATATTTAATACTGAAGTGTGAGCCTTCATGGTCAAGATTAATCATGTCTGTGCAGGTCAAAACATGTAGCTGAAAACACAGCTATGTTGTTTGTGTTAAGCACTGAACTTAGGAATGAATTTATTTAATTCAGTCTTATTGCTGTCTTAAATTTGTTAACAGTGTAGTGTCTTTTAATACCTCAAAATTGTGTAAATTATGTTGATGCCTTTTATTATGTATGTGGTGAGTTTACCGTAAAACAAAATAGAAAAACATTGGTGATCAGGATAAGACGTGGACTCCTCATATAGTATGCACTAATTGTTCTGTCATTTATAGGATGGCTGAAAGGTACACGAAAGGCTTTGCCATTTGGTGAAAGGATCATGTAACTGATTGTTACTTTTAATAAGTGTGTCTGGAATTTCTAAAAAAAATCTAAATATATGTAAAATATCCTTCATTGCAATCTGCAATCGGGCCTATACACACATAGTGAAATTATTCCAGTTCTTGAGCCAATTGTGAACGTACATTTTGAAAGCAGTGATGAAGAATTAAGCAGTACTGAAAAAGACAACAATAAAGGTGAATTAAGTGATGAAAAATTTTGTAAAAGCAATGAAGGTAATCCCAGATTTCTGAATTTCTGATTGTAAATTATGGAAAATTAAAGAAGGAATATCTGTTGGTCCTCAAATAGGAGAGTTGGTCAAAGATGATGTACTTAACTGAATGTTAAATAATGTAGAAAGTGCAGCTTGGGCTGCACACATTTTCTTGGCAAACAAAAATCCGACAATTACCACGATATTGTTAATCAACTTCTTACTTCAGAGATTATGAAATGTAATATGTCTTTGAAAATACATTTCTTCCACTTACATGTGGATTTTTCCCTGGACAACCTCAGAGGCGTGACAAACACAGTGAATGTTTCCACCAAGACACTTCAATGATGGAAAGCCGCTATAAAGGGAAATGGAATATTAACATGCTATCCGATTACTGTTAGACATTAATTCAGGTTGTGCCAGAGGATATTCATAAAAGAAAAGCATCAGTGAAATTGTTCTAACATAGGTATGACAATGCAAAATAATAAATTTTACAGATTTTAATTATATTTTTCCTTAATTTTTTTTTGAATCATAATTCAACTATCATTTAAAACTAAAAATTATAAAAAAAATTGTATACATTAGTATGCAAAAAAGCAGTTAAAGAAATGGTATCTTGGACATTGAATTTTTTTTTGTCTCAGTATAATTATTAGGTAATTCTCAAATATATAGTACATAATTACATGTAAATAAACTCATTAAATGCTAGTTTTATTGATTACAATAATTAATAATCATAATGTATTATCATATAATCATATGTACATCATAATATAATTAGAAAGTATTATTATAATACTTTCTATTCTTTATATGATTTCAAACATTCTTCCATTTTATGAAACAAAAAATTAAACTTAAATAATAATAATAAACTTTAAATTAACTTAATACTCAATCACTTCAATAATGTGATAATAGAAGTTTCCTTTCCATTCCAGATCCTGTGTCTATGTTTTTGGTTTATGCTTATCTCTGCCTTTTAAATACAAAGTTATAACCTTACTTCACAATTAAATCCTTTTTATTTGAAAAATTTAATTCGTTTGTTTGTAACAACCCATATTTATATTATCCTAAATACAGATAATAATTATTTTAATGATTAGAAAGAAATCTATTATTTCATTTTTGTTTTACAGACTAATGTTTTAGGTAGTGTTATTTGTTAAGCATAATCATTGCATTTTTCCTGATTTGTGCAGAACTTGTGATTCTTTCTTAATGCATTCTTTTTGTAATGCAACAGCAATAATAACTACATAACTCTAAATTTACGTGTTAAAATTTGTTTATTATGCTGACATTACGTAAGTGCACATAACAAAACATGTTCACCAAAAGAACTGAAATATTATATACTTAGTGTGTATCCAGAATTATCCAACTACAGATTACAATTATCCCCATAAAATTTAGCAGCTGAGCTTTTAAATTATGCTTGTCTTCGTTCTGATCTTTTAATAAAAGTTTGTTAAACCGTAAGTATATATGATAATATAAAACAGCTTATCATTTAAATTTGAAAGGAAACATTGCTTATTTTCTAGTCACAGAAGGGCCCTGATAATTCGTCACCTTTGGAACCAAGGGCGTGATGAAGTAACAAAAATTATGAATTACTGAATAGTGTAATAAAAGTTGGATTACATAAAAATTAATGCTATACTGCCCTAACTGTAGAATATATCCCCTGTTGTTAAACATGTCATAAAAGACTGCAAACTAAAGAAATTTAATTACAATATTCTACTGAACATTTAGTATTTTATTTACAGCAACATGTACTATACTTACACAAGTAAACCATTCACCAACAATTTTTTATAAAAATTGCATATATACCTTACTGTACTTAAAATAAAATCATTACACATATAACACTGTCACACAAGTCAAAGACTAGCACTAAGTAAATACAGAACATTGTAGGCCTATGTTTTTTTTTTATTTAAGCACTTTTACCTAAAAACATATAACCTAGAAGTTAAAATATTTAAATTTGTTTCCATATTTACACTTCATTTTACTTTCTAAAGAAATCTGCTGTTTTTCTTTGCATTCAAATGTTTCTTTCTTTTTCTAATGCGAATTGACGAACTTGTTGCATAGCAATTAACTTTGCCACTTGTGCTTCTTTTTGATTGTAATACCAATCGAAGCATTTTTTCAGCATCTTCACAACTTCTTTGCACCTCATCATTCATTGGATTATCATAGAATTGGCACCTTCATTTAATATTTCATAGCCTAAATCTGTGTAGCCTAATTTTTTTTACCCATTCTTCTATCTCCTCATTTGTAGCATCACTTAAGCCAGAAATGCTGTTACAAATTTTTTTCATTTTCAGATTTTTATCTGCATTTTCTTCAGTTTCTGGTTCTGGTAGCTGGTCAGGCCAGTTTATTCCAGCTCAATTTGAATATATTTTCCAGGATGTCTTGGCAGGCATCAGCAATATTATATATTGCATCCTTTATGGTGTACTGTTTTCAGAAATCTTTTATAACATCTCTTCAAGGGCTGGAGTAACTGTGTTAGAAGAAATACGGCGATTATATTGCCATCTAATGCTTCCAGTTTGTTGACCAGATGACAAGGAGCATTATCCATCACAAGTAATTCCTTTTCTGGTAAATTATTTTCTCTAAGATGTTGCTGGACTTCAGGCACAAAACAGTCATAAAACCATTGGCTAAAAATTTCTTGCATCATCCAAGCACTCTTTTACAAAAAATATTTCAGGGGAAATAATTCACGATTTATATGTAAAAAAAACTCTTGAATTTTTTAAAAGCTAAAGAAAGTCTATGACAACCAATTGGATTATAACATACAAGAATAGAGATGCATACTTTTCTTATTTTGTATCCAACCGCAGACTCTCTCGAAAGAAGATGCCAAGGTTTTCTTAGGAAGGGTCTTCTAGGACAATCCCGTTTTGTAGCAGTTATACACTTGCGCTTGACTTAATGCTTTTAATTTTTAAATTAAATTGATCACAATAGTATAATATACCTGACTGTTAGTGCTTAATTTTTCACCCTCAATTGCAAGCTGACGAATTCTGTGTCTTGCTTTTTAGATATATTTAGCCAACCCTGGTTTGCTTTAAAATCTGGATCGCCAAGATATTCATTCATTTGAAGAGCTGCCTCAATTAATCAGCCATTTACAAGGTAGGCCTTGACTGTGATGCTGTGCGAATCAATTTTCACTGCCTCATCAAGTTCAGCATTTTCTACTGTTTTCATTCTCTTTCTGGTTGTTACAGAACTGTCAGTAAACTCTTATTTTATCAGCATTGTTTTTTTTTTAATATCGTTTACTGACATGTGAGGGATTCCAAACTCCTGTGGTAGTTTAATGGCACTTTCACTCTTACACAGATTTTAAGAATCTCAAACTTTTTGGTCCATTCTAAACTTTTAAAACTTCCATGTTTGCTAGACATTTTTTCCTGAAAGTACTGTATACAGTAATAGATATGACCCTACTATGAACAACTGACCCCATATGATGCAAAGTTCACTACTGTAATGAATTTCAGAAAGGAAAGGAAATGATGTAATACAATATTTTTGATAATAGAGTACCATACTGTGTAAGAAATATTTAAACACTGATTAGATAATAGCACCTAAATGAAAATATTTGTATGAATGAAAGATATTTAGAGAAATTTTATCAGTTCTTTTCTCACATGATTACTGTAATTTATGTATAACTTACATAGGCTCATATATAAACATCTGTCACAATGAAGTGAATTTTTATGCTGTAGGCCTAAACAAATAGAGCACTTTTTATTAGTAATTAAACATTTAATTTACCCTCGTGTATCAGTATTATACCTCTAAAATAAAAACTCACAAATTTGCCAGAGGACTGATGAATTATCAAGGTTATACTGTTAACAACTAAAAAATATGGTTATGCTTTTCCTTTGTAATCTTCCTTCCTTCCTTCCTTTGTAATCTTCCTTTTCCTTAATATCTTCCCTTTGTAATCTGGTAAAACATAAAAAATGTTGAGGTTTGGAGTAATAATTAATCATACATTTTATTATTAAACTAAATAATACCTGTTAAAATATACTTTGAAAAATAACAAGAAACAGTATTAGAAGAAAAAAAGGAATTATACAATGGATTTAAATTCACATAACTTATTCTTACTAGATGAACTCATTTCATCTCATTTCAAAAGTTGGATTATACACTTTGTCATGTAACACTTCTTTGTTCTTCTAACCTCGTTTCTTGAACCTGAACTTCATTTTTACATACAATACTATATATACCTATCAAAATAGAAAGGCAAATAGAAATGCTGCTCTGCTTCTATTCTCCAAAGAACACAGGCTTTCCCTATGTAATTTTATAATGCTGGAGTAATATTAATCTGATTTAATAATTTTTTTTTTTTTTTTTTATTATGCACATATAGTGAGAAGAGTAGTTCTGTTTTTAGTTATGATTAAAACCTCAATATAAGAAAGTGCTCTAAGATGAGCAGTCACGTTTATTTATCCAACATTTTAAAAATAAAATTATGGAATATATCTTGTCAATTTTCTAACAGCAATAAATTATTGAATAATTACTTTTGTAAATTTAAAAAAAAAAAAATTCATAGGTATCTATTAATTTTTTTTTTTTCATATTTAATTTTAAAATTGGCCGCTTAATTTAATTTTCTGTTTTCTTTTTACAGGATGATACATACACAGAAAGCTATATCAGTACCATTGGTGTAGACTTTGTAAGTTTTCTTAATGATTATCTATTGATAAATGTGTTGCATTGTTTTATTTTTATTTCTGTTTGTAATAATAGGTATGATGAAAAAATGATAATTTTTAATTCTATGCATTTGTCTTTCCTATGCAATATCAGCATTATATATAATCTATATCAGTATTTTCAACCACATTAAATACATACTTCAAATTTAGCCGATTAATTCAGAGCTATTTTATTACAATTGGAGATTTTTTTTTTTTTTTAAAGTAATTGAACTCAGGATCTGCATTAAATTTTGTGTTAAAATTTTAATAATTATTGTGAAATTGTAAAGATTTTAGGAAAAGGCTGTTATGTCAACAGCAAGGTTTATGAGTATAATAAAATTATGAAATATTCAAGATTTATATTCTTGAAACTTGGACTACAACAATTAGTACAGTGCTTTTTATCCAAATTGAAAACAGTATTTGTAGTTTTCACTTGCAGAAACAAATTGCTTTCCTATTAATACAAATTACTACTTATGTTACTAGATGTTATTAATTACATTGAAATATTTTGTAGTTCTGTTATTGATAAATGGTTAAATATTTGCCATAAAAATAATGGTGTATTTTTAAATATAATAAAACTTATTCTCAACTAGTATTATAATTACAACAGCAGACGAAAGCTAAATGATAAATTAAAAACATTTTAATTGTTTGACATATATAAATGTCAAATTTATAATCTTTTATGATTACGTTTATTGTAAAAATACACAGGGATGAGCAAACTGTTATAGCCCAGAAAACGAGTCTTACATCTTTTTGGGAAACAATATAGTTTTGTTTGCCTTGTGTTCATAGTTTACAAATACAGCCAGGCCAATGTAAAAATAATTACCTGTATCTCTATGTTATTGAATGCTTGAATATAATTCAATTAAGTAATTGCCCTGTATTTGTTGATCCTATAAGAATTTGTGAAAATTCTCTTTCTTTTTATTCGAGTTTTGATTCAGAAAAGTAATTTCATTTTATATCTGGTTACAGATTTTTAGTGTTTTAATAAGTCTACTATAAAAAACTAAAATGGCAGGCCATTTTAATCATGATATCAAGTGAGAAAGAGAAAAGAGTTGCTAGAAAAATTAGCTAAAAATCTGTTTGAGACTTCTTTTCTACTCCAACAATATACAAATCTTTGAAATAGCTGCAACATGACTAGATGACTTTGATGAGTGTGTGGTGAGATTACTCAAAAATTGGAAAATGTATTAAAATCAAGGAAACAAAAGACATATTTAAGCGACAACAACACATTATTGACAATACTCCAGAATCATTTATTATCTCTTTACATGAAGAGAGTGAAAGTGACTGTGATGATTCTGATTACAGTAACTTCAGGAATTCTAATATTTCATGTGAACTGGATACTATAATTAAAATAATTTTATTGTGTTTTAACATTTTATGTGTTGGCATACTGTTGAACAGTTCCCTGCATTACATAATTGCTTCTGTAATTCTTTTCACATTTACCATTTTGCAAAATGCATAATATATTTTTTTTCACAGAAAATTTTCAAATTAAAAAAATGATTGTGTTCTAACACCTCAATACATCCTTTAAAGATCCATTTGCTGATAGGTAAAAAAGAAAATGTTATGCTTAAAGAATAGTAGAATGATTGAATTGCAGTTGTCGCTCCTGTGGCATCACGCATCAAGGTTCATTGTTCCGCCTATACATAACATTTTCAAGACTGTTAAGACATTGAAGGTGATGAAGGGTGGGCTGGACAAACAACATATCAGCAACCAATGAAAATATTTAAAAAAATGAACATCATTGTTACCAATAATAGTCATATAATTGAGGGGTGGGGAGTCTCTTAGTGGCTCATGTGAAACAATTTTGGCTATTAAATGTGGAGAAAATTTTATTCCAAAACTGTTGAATTTTTATCAAAATCTAGCATCACAGAACAACTGTGAGCTGTACTCAAACATGTTACAAGAGGTAATGAAACATGATATTAAAACAAAGATCAATTCTTCCCAATGGAAGCATCCTGACAAACCAAGACCAAGTAAAACATAAAGTCTGATTGAATATTAACTTTCTCCTTGCAATTTACTTAAGGTAGTTTATTGAAAATTACCACAAATATAGGAAAATAGTTCTTGGATTTTAGAGAGGAAGTTCTGCCAGCCACTACCCTCTCGTACAGACAGTAGTGTTGGGCTCTTGCTAACTAAAATCTCTTCCCCTTAATATAGCATACCCAATATATCCACCTTTCGGATCTTAACTGTACATTCATCTGAAAGACTTCTAGCAAACAGGTAACTCTGGATGCCCCATAGCCTGTAAGGTACGGGTTATCCAAAATTCACTTCTCCATATCTTAGTCCTATCCATCTCCTAATGTCCAGAATGAGTGAGTATACCATTTACCAACAGTAGCGCACCGTCATATAATATGTCACCTCTTTAGCCAAGATCTTCTTTGTGTCCAACTTCTTCATCCCATCACTCCTTTCTGACCTTTCCAGGATCAGTAAATTCAACAGCAGATATCTGCTATGAATAATATAGCTTATAAGGCAACCTCTGTGGTATGCCCTGACTACCCAAAGTGCTGCCTTCTCAGTAGGTTATCCAATTTACATCACCCTCTTCCACATCAGCCCAACATACAGCACAAACTGAAGAATCAGCAGATGCAATTAAAACTTCCTCTTAGAAGTTCTAGGACCAACATTTGCCATCAAATTGTTCACTTGTTATGCCTGAAGCTATCCTTTCTACTTTAACAGTTTTGTCCACATGCACTGTAAATTTCCTGTTGTTATCCAGGTCGTACTTCCCTTTTTAGGGTGGCTGGATCTCCAGGTTGGCAACCTTAATACTAAACCACGGTATCCTTCTCTTAGTTATCTGGATTATTAAAATTTTTTCCACAGCAAACTATAGTTCTCTTCCTAACCATTTTAACAGATGCATTCACCTTTGTCACTACCTTTATTTATTAATACCTTTTATGATATTATAACATAAATAAAAATAATGTGAGTGTAAACTAGTGAGTCTGTTGCAATAGACGTTATGCAACCCACAAAAAAATATGGTATTTAGTATTAGCTCTCCACAGGTTTAATACAATTTTAAACTGTATTACTCATATGTACAATTTTATTGTTATTGATTTCATAAATATGTATATGCTCTTTCAAAACTTATCAGTATTGCAACAAATATTAATAATATTTATCTATTACTGGAAGATGTATGAGTATCTTCCAGTAGAACTTTATGTTGACATTTTATGTAGTGTTTTAAATAATATTATTAGCTTTACAAATCTGTAACTTTGTTTTTTTGTTTTTCAGAAAATAAGAACAATAGATCTCGATGGGAAAACAATTAAACTTCAAATTGTGAGTATGACAATTTTTTGTCCCTTTTATGAGTTCAGCTTATGTCAAACATATTTTATGATATATTGCCAAAGGCTGTTCCAGCACTTCTATATACACTTGTCTAATGGTATTCAAAAGTATCGGCTTATATTTAGAACATAAGTTGTCATAATCTCTTAAACATGGCTTGGTCAACAGGAATATCTCAAGATTTGTTCCGTATATGCTCAAAATCAGTGGAATGTGCATGCGTGGGCAAGCTGATTCACATTGCAATTGCAGGCAGTAATACTCAGTTGAAATGTGGACCTCATAACAGAAGGTTCAGTGCGTGCTTTGGTTTGTAGTTTTAATCAGTTACACATGTACAAACTGAATGGAATATTGAACCTCCTACATTCAAGGCTGTTTATCAATGGGATGGAGAGTGACTAGAAGCTTGGTTTCACTAACTTCAAATCATCCAAGAGTCTCAATTAGTCACAAGACTATGGATTGTGTACATGATTGATTCACTGTCAGTCCTGTAAAATCAATTAGGCGTGCTTGTTACAACTGCAGTTCTTCATTCCACGGTTCATTATTCATAGCAGCTCTGTTTGCAAATGTAAGTTACAATTCCATCATCTCATTAAACCAAGTATTTGATTGCCACATATGATATCAGTTTGCTGCAGAGGTAATGAATCTTGTCAAAAACAATCATAATCATCTTGATACACTATTAAGTGCTGAGACAAATTTTCATACATGCAGAAAAGTTGTCAAATATGGGGTACTGAAAACACCCATAGAGTACTCAAAAATGAAAGGTACACATAAAAAATCAATATCTGTATAGCACATACATACTTTGACATGCTTAAAACTTTTCTGTTCCTTAGATTTCTGCAGGGTTCAGTTTCAAACAAGTTTGTGCTCCATCACACTTTCATAGAGATTTTGCCATGTTCTTGGAACAAAACTTTTCCCAGATGTTGGATCAGTTGAGAAGATCCAACTGCATTGCGGCTAATGACTACTTAGATCTCCAGATACTGCTCCTTTGCACTTTTTTGCTTGGGGAGGGTTTGTTAAAGAGTAGTGTGTACAAAGGAAAAGGTTGAGAGATGGACAATTAAAGCAAAGCTGTTGGTCTAATAATACCGCAAATGCTCCTGAACACTTATCTAGTTTTCTGCTGAGCTACAAAAATTCTACACGTTGAACTTGATTAACCTACATTAAAATTTGGTGAATTGCAGTGTTTATTTAAAAAAAAAAAAATTATTAAATTATATTGACTGGGTCTCTAATATCTGCTATTACTTTTGGGTACCTTTAGTCTGGACTCTTAGTATTTTGTTTACTTCTTTATATTTTTATTTAAATGTCCCAAAAGTATTTTGGAAAATCATTTTGAATTCTTTTTTCTTTACTTAGCTATACTACTAATTTTTTTTTTTTTATTAGATTTATGAAACTTTCCCTTTCAAAGGCCTTTTAAAGCAATTTGAAATTTACATAAGGTTAAGTGGAAGATAGTTTTTTAAACCAAAAATATGTTATCTTTGAATTTGTCACCATTATTGTTCAATATTAGATTATTATAATAGTTTAATGTTATATATAGTATGATGTCTTATGTATAGTCCGAGTTAATATTTGAAATAGTAGTAAGCTATGAAAATGAGTTGGAAAATTTAGGTAGAAAAGTAATACATATTTCAAAAACCGTTGCTCATGCACTGTAGCAAATATCTGTTTGTTGTTTTTCAGTTTGTTCCTTTCATCATAAAAGGTATCTAATTTTTAATGAAAATCTATAGTCAAAATTTAAAGAATAGGAAAAAAATGAAGATAAAAAATAAAATGAAGATAGAGGCTTCTTTAAAAAAAAAAGCATGTGTTTTTTGAACTCTACTTTCCAAAAATTAACAGTTTTGCGAATACTCTGTTTCTCATTTTTCAATAAAAATGTATTTTTGTAAAATTATTAATACTTTATAAAATAAATTTTTATCACTTTTTATTTATAACCTAAAATAAAAACAAATACATTTTTACATAATTTTACAATATAAGGTTTTCTTAATCTCATTAGGTAGAAACTAAGCGATATGTGAAACTGTTAGTATGTTTACAAAAGCTTTGCATTAGATGCTTATTATTTCTTGAAGATCCAAATGCCATAATAAAAATAATTTTTCAGAGAATATTTTATATTGTAATTGTTTGCTTAAAACATTTCGCTTTTGTCGCTTTGCTATATTTGATATACTATCTTGCTTTGCTTTGTGTTAGTTTTAAAACATTCCAATTTTAATGCTGGTAAAAATGTACTATCTTTTCTCATCATTCCTGTTTTTAATTGGTTTTTATTAATATTATCTATTTTATTGCTTGTGAAAATAGAAGCACTGTTTGAACGATGACAGTCAGTCTTTCACACCTGTTAAACGACTCATATTAATTTGATTTTACAGTTTGTAAATGATTATTTACTTTAGCAATATTTGTCTCATTTTTTTTTTTCCTTATAGCAAAACTTACTGAAGGCTGATTACAGATTGACGACAAATTTATTAATCCAGTTAAAATGTATTCATGGAGATATTCTAATATAGTTTATTCTTGCTGAGGGTATAAACTGATACCCTCAAGATACTGATACTTAGCTGATAAGTATAAACTGACACATATACAGTAGGACTCCGATAATTTGTCACCCATTAATTGATCTCATTCAATAATTTGTCACCCCTCTGGCACATGATTTTTATTTTCGAGGTACAATACTGATATACAAAAGTAAATTAAATTTTTAATTACTAATAAAAATGACTAATCTGTTCAAGCCTACAGCATAAGAATGCACTTAATTGTGACCGATGCTTTTGTATGAGCCTACTGCACATTATGTATAAATAAATAACAGTATTCGTGTGAGAGAAGAACTGATAATGAACATAAACATGAACTGATATAAACATTTTCATTTGGTTCGCTCTTATCTAATTAGTGTTTATGTATTTCTTACACATATAGTACTTTATCAGAAATATTTTATTACATCATTTCCTTTCGATTACTGAAATTCACTGCAGTACTGAATTTGCATCATGTGTCAGTTGTTCATACTAGTGTTGTAGTGTTTTACATATTACTGTATACTGTACTTGCAGAGCAAGAATGCTTGGCAAACATGGAAGTTATAAAAGTTGAGAATTGACAAAAAAGTTTGAGGTTTTTCAAAGCCTGTGTAGTGATTAAATTAACATTTAACCATCACAGGGTTCAGAATCCCTCATTGTCAGAAAAAAATTCTAATAAAATAGAAGAGTTATGAGTATAATAGAAGTTACAATGGTGGTATAAAAACCAGAAAGAGGATAAAAACAGCACGAAATGCTGTACTTTGATGAGGCTTTGTACATTCGGTTCGCACAGAGTCGTAGTCAAGGTTTACATTTAAATGACTGATTAATTATTGAGGCAGCTCTTCAAATGAATTGACGATTAAATGACAGTTCAGATTTTAAAGCCAGCCAAGGTTGGTTAAATAGATGTAAAGCAAGGCACAGAATTCTTCAACTAGCAATTGGAAGGTGAACAATTAAGCACTGACAGTCAGGTTGTTTTCAACTATTGTGATAAATTTACTTAAAAAATGAAAATCTTAATTTAAGTCATGCACAGGTGTATAACTGCGATGAAACTGGATTGTTCTGGAAGGCGCTTCCTTAGAATACCTTGACATTTTCTACCAAGAGCTCCTGCAGCTGGATACAAAGTAAGGAAAGAACACATCTCTATTCTTGTATGTTCTAACACACAAGTGGTTGTCATCAACTTCCTCTAGCTGTTATTGGCAAGTCAAAAAACCCCAGATTTTTTAAACATAAATCATGAATTATTTCCGATGAAATATTTTTCATAACTGAATGCTTGGATGATGCAAGAAGTTTTTAGCTTTAAAAACAATTTTGTGCCTGAAGTCCAATGACATCTTAGAAAAAATAATTTATCAGAAAAGGCATTATCAACAGGGTGGCAATATAATCGCCCTATTTCTTCTAGCAACACAAATTGTTTATTCCAGCATATGGACCAAGGGGTCATAGCACATATGAAGAGACATTAAAAAATTGATGAAAATTTTAATTTTCTGTGAAAATGAATTGCAGGTTGAAAGATTTCTGGAAACAGTACACCATAAAGGATGTAATATAAAATTTTCTGATGCTTGGCAAGACATCCCTGAAAAGACATTTAAGTTGAACTTGAATTTACTGTACCAGAACTAGAAACTGAAGAAAAGCAAACAAAAATTTGAAATTGAGAGAAATTTGTGACTGCATTCCTGGTTTAAATGATGTTACAAATGAGGAGATAGAAGAATGGGTAAAATTAGATGATAGATTTAGGTTACAAAGTATAAAATGAAGAGATTGTTAAATTAAAAAAAATTAAATGAAGCTGCCAAAGATGATAAAGTTTAAATATGTAAACATAAATTTAAATACAGTACTTTTAGGTTATAAGTTTTATCAGTATAATTACTTAAAAAACAAAACATATGTCTTCAATGTAATTTTTTATGTAACCTGACTTTTGTTAACTATTTGGTAATTCGTTA
>JAAAKQ030487248.1:0-21735 GCA_010016005.3 Zanna intricata
TTGGTAATAAAATTATTGTTTTATATGAACTTGTCTTTTATTTATAGCCTATCGGAGGTCGAAAAAAAAACGGCCCTTGTATATTGTGTGATATATTTTTGTTTTTCAACATTTTTTATTCTACGTGTTGTTTCTTAATGCATAAAAATTTCATATCGATTGCCATTATAAAAAATAGTTTAATATTCTGAAATAATGCAACACAAGAAAACAAGTTATACATTATAATTTATTCATATATCATTTTGAATATTACATCCTGCAGGTCTTTATGACAATAAAAATTATTCCCAAATAAACTGAAAAAATTAATTTTTAGCACTTGCTAAGTGTTGTAATAAATAAAACACAGCATTCTTAATTTGACTTCAGTAATATAAAAATGAATTTGTTTGTTCAATAAATTATTTATCAGCATTAGTGATATTGTAATCTTACTAGTCCTTAATAATTTGTCCATTATGTCAGACTTAATTAATCCAATCCAGGTTTGTATTGAATAAATTAAGATATCTTCTTCCACTGAAAGTACTGTGCTCCTCTCTGGTTACTTCTTGTTCAGATCCATATTATTTATTTATGGACAGCATAATAACATAACATGGATAATGTGGAAGATACTCCAAAAAATAGCAAACAGGATTATTTTGAAGAGGTGTTTAAAAGGTTATAAGGTGATTAAAGGCTTCCCTTTTTGCTGTGTTTCTTGCAACTGTTTTCAGAGTTTGTGGGTTGATATTTAAAACGGGTTCTTAGATTTTGGCCTTCAGTTAAGTGTTCGAGATATGTTTCTGTATGCTTTTTCTATGAGGTAACCCAGAAGAAAAAAAGTCTGGAGATCTTTGTGGCCAAGACCAATAATGCGATTATCAAAGAGTTCCATAATAAAATCATTAGTTGAATGTACATAGTGTGATGTTACTTAGTCATGTTGGAACCAGCAATATTTAATCTTCTTCGAGTGCTCTGAATTGCAATAAAAAAATATTCTGATTCACTCTGTAATTATGGTGAACTCTAACAAAAGAGGATTAATAATTTTTTCTTGTGATATCGCATACCATACGCCCATCTGCCGGTGCAATAGTTTTTCATCATACGCATGAGGATTTAAGCATTCCAAATCTTCCATATGGCTGTTTACTTAGCTTCCAGATGAAACCATGTCTAGTCTGTGAAAAAAATTGAGTCTGCAAGAATCGGTGAAACCAATAACAATATTCTAGCCACTGTTTTTCTTTGTCTAAACTGTTTGAGTTTGGTATAATCATAAGTGAAATTCTTTGTTGCACGATGAACGATTATTTTGGTAAATTAATTTCAGCTAACCACCGTTAATAGAATTTTTTGGCGAGGCTATTAATCGATCTTTTAGCAACTGTGTCTGCATTCAACACTGCCATGGGTCTTTTGTGTTTATTTTTATTAACAGAACAGTCTCTCTCTAATTTAGCCGCTAGCCTCAAAACTGATGTTTCATTAAGTGCTGAGTTATCACAGTACTTACAGCAAAAAGATTCTTGCACTCAACCACAGCCTGCTAAATTACAACACGTTCTTCTGGAAACGCTATCTTCTCAATAACAATGCATCGAGCATTATCACTTTGTTTACGTCAATTCAAATGTTACAGAAGACTGATAGGTGGGTTGTAATGGAACACTTGTGTGTGTATACTCAGAAGTACAGGGAAATTTGATAAGAAAAAATTGATATGCATAGTCAGATACAAAGAAATATATTTTAAATTAGATGTATTTTAAATGAATTAAAACTTTTAATAAACTGCTACATGAAGCTGGAATGCAGCTACTCAAGCAGTTATAAAAAAAATAAGTGACTGGACACTAATGAATTTACTAAAGGAATTGTGCAAAATGTATCAATTTTTTTTGGCACTTTAATTAAAAAATTTAGATTTAAATAGTTTATAGTTTGAAAATATATACTTTAAGATGCACTTTACTGAGAAAGTTTATTTTTCAAGATAAAGTAAACTTTCACAAATCCATCCTATATTTCCATGGGGAAACATTATGATAATTGATCATGCTTTTTTTAAAAACGTGTTTTGCTTTCAGTGCATATATAAAAATTCAATCCTGTCATAGATTTTGGAACCTCATTTCCCCAGGCCAACTTTATAAATTACAAAAAAATTTAAATCTGTATTTGAACCACTCCTTTTAAAAAGCTTTCTGATTACAAAAATGGGATAAAAGTGTAAGGCCTTCCTGCTCTTCCACATATTTAATTGCCTAGTGTTTTTAGTACTTTCCATTATAAAAAAATTGATAGATACCAAAATTTAAGCCATGCACTTTTAAAAAGAACCTGTTTTCAGGTTGTAAAAAGTTTTTAATTTGTTTACTTTTCTTGGTATCCTAAATTTTCTGCTACCTTAAATTAACCATAATTGAAAATTTACGTTAATACTTGTGAGACTTGTTATCAGCTCGTTAATTGTTGCTTCAGTTATAAAAATTTTACTTATTGAAATATGTGATCCATTCTTTTTAAAGTTTATACTTCATAAGAATATTAAAAAATGTTTTGTATACAAATGTTCAACCCAAAATGCTCTGGTATTCCCTCCTATTAATAAAAACTGTAGTTCTGATGTATTCAAATTTTATTTTTAAAACACATTTCACCATAAAGCATACATTGAAGTATCAATTCTATCAAAATGGATTACAACTTCTACTCATCCCCTACCATGCTTTCAGTTTAAAGTACATGAGTGTAAGCTTTAGTTCTTAAACAGATAAAAGTACAGCCTCATTACTGTTTACAATTATTTAAAGTGAAATTACTCAAAATTAGTATTTCCATCAACCATCAGTTAAGGTCAGATATAGATATAAATGTATTTTTAATTTGAATTTATTTTAGGATATCAGATGTTCAAGAAACAAAAAACAGTGTATTGTGTTAAAAGTATGATCATAAGTGAGATAAGTTTTTTTGAATCAGTGTTTATAATCGGTACTTCCGACAATCATTTATGTTGTAAACTGCCTCTATAATACCAAGTTTCAGCTTCCAACTATAAATGTGGCCCATAATTGTTTCCTGAAAAAACACAATACAGTCATCATATTTCTTAAAATTAGAATTGGGTTTTATTTGAAAGCTTATTGTAAAATTTTTTATTATGCAAAATTAACAGTACTTGTAACAGCAAAATTAATAGTATGAAATCACTATCATGGCACTTACGGCTGAATTACATGTGCTAAATTACGACTCAAGAATAAAAACACATTCATCTTGTGGAAACAGTATTTTCTCAATAACAATGACCGAGCAGTTCAAATATTATAGAATGCTTATCATCAGAATATTTCTGATGAAGTTTCTTTAGATTATCTAATGATGCACTTTTCTGAACTGATGTATAAGTTTATATGTTAGACATAATATCATTAAAAGTTTATTATTATTTAGTATTATGTACATGTACATTATTAAAGTGAAATTGTTTATGTTTAGCATACTGTATAAGTGTATTTTACAGTTTTATTTTTTAAGGTGCTCATTTAGTATTAATAAGCATTCTTTTGTTTATTATTTGTGTATGTTTTGATTATGTTGATTTATTGGGCAATATTGTCACAATATGTAAAATATATTAATTATTGATAAATTTGTGTTGACGCACAAATTACTGTTACTACAGTAGTTTAGATATCTAAAATATAGTACCTGCAATAAGAGAACAAAGACATTTTAAAAACTTAATATTTAAAAAAATAAATTTGTTTAATAAATAATACGTAATTTAAGAATTACAACCCAAATTTATTTACCATGACATCTTAAAGTTCATCTCTGTTTCAATCAGACATTTCTCTACATTCTCTTATATTTTTTTTTTCTCTTTTGCTGGATTTTTTAAAAGTTTTATTCTATTATTGCAAAATATAACAAAGTCTTAATAGAATATATATTCAATGTATTCATGGTTTAAAATAATACTGTGACAATTATAATCAACAAATTATCTTTGATAATATTTTAACAAAATTAGTAGCAAAACATTTCATTATACAATGAAGAAAAAAAAAATATTCAAATGGAAATATTGTTCATAATTTTGTCATACTAAGAAATTGTTCTTTTAAATTATAGTAACAGAAAATTGTCATGATTTTATATCCTTTGAGTTTGGGAACATATGATTTGCAGTATTAATGTACTGTACTGGTAAATGTGTAGTCTTGAACTAGCGCAGGCTGACCTGAGATGTGTGGTTAATTGAAACCCAACTATCAAAGAACACTGGTATCTAATATTTAAATCTGTATAAAAACAAAAACTACCTGTATATTAAATAATTAATATAAATTTCATTAAATACTTTTTTGATTTGTTTCACTTAAATATATCTTCATTAATAAAGAAATATATTCATGAATAATAATATATGTAACGGATATTTACTGTATACGCGGGTTTTTTAAAATTTCAATGATAGCCAAAATAAAGGCTTTTTTTATTACTGGATGTGCTTTTTTTTCATAAAGCATGCTGCTTTTAACTGTTTAGTGAGTAAAATAGTTAACAAAATAAGATATTTATTGAATAAATTACTAAACTTCATAATTGTATTTATTAATATTGTTTACTGCAGGGAATCTACATTGGATTGTATTAATGTTTAAAAACAAGATTATTTTTGCATGTTTAACTTACAAAATGACACACATACATATATATATATAATATGTGTGTGTGTGTTGAAATGCTATAATTCACATCCTTGTTTCAGGACATCAAGCATTCATATTCATATCTAATTAAAGGAGTTCGGGTATAGCTACCCTTTTTACTGGATTTCAATCCATTTACTGGATTCCATTTTTTTACTGGAAACCATTCCATGTTACTGGATTTCATAGGACCACTCCTATATTGAAGAACAACTGTCATGAGAGTTTCAGCATTGCTAGTAATCCTGTCTTCAATAAATACATCAGTATTATTAAAACATAGATAGGCTATTAAAAAAATACTATCACTTTACAATACAATTGCATTCAGCTTGTTGTATTTAATCAATGAGAACCTATCTATTAAATACCCTTCTGTTTCCAGGATGCTCTATCCAAATGTTCCAAGTGTGATGGTACAATTGGTTAGTTGTAAAGGATGCAGTTGACATTATTAATAACATGTACTTTACTTTCAAATATTACAAAATTTGTACTCTTAATAATTAATTTCATTTTTCTATAACTAATTTCTTAAGCACACTACGAATAACTTTGGCTAGGACGATGTCAGTTGTACCAGTTGACATGGTACAACTGATCTATAATCACATTTTGTTCACCACATGAAATATTCACTGCCTTATCCTAGTCTAAATATATTGGTACTTTGTATTTACATGTCTTTCCCTGAATCCAAAGTAGCATTGGCATGTTGATATACACAACATGTTGGCACATAGAAAGACCCACTTTAAATTTTTTCCGAGTAGTATTCAGATTTTATGTTTGTGAACAGAATGTAATTATAGGTCAGTTCACGTGGTACAACTGATGTTCGTTGCTGTTAAGATTTTTTTAGAGTTCTTCTTTTTTTATTTAGCTATATTGTAAAGATAAAAAACTGATAAGAGGACCCATTTAAGAGCAGTTTTGTTGAACATATATGAATATTTGCTTCTTTATTTTATTGGTAAAAAAGGAATGTAATCTCATGATAATTTATTTATATAATTTCTTTAAATTCTGATAAAAGTACTGTTTCGCTGTATTTATGTAAATACTATTTGACTTTCATATAGTATTAGATGCTTTTAGATTTTTCATTAAAAAAGTGACATATATATTTATTAACTTTTAGCAACTACAGGCCAATGCGTAAGAAATGTTTAGGCTACATTCCTTAGCAAACAGGCATTTACAGATGCTTATGGATGTTGAAATTGTAGTATGTAAAAAAAAAAAAAAACATGAATGAAAGGATTCAAACCAAAAATTTTTTAGCAGATTTAAGTACTATAATATATAAAGTTTCATAATTGCCATAAACAATTTAAAAAAAAATTGAATTATGTTAATTATAATTTAAAAATCATCAATTAGTTAAAAATTATATTGTTAAAACTCCTCTGTAAATAAACTTAATTAAAATTAAAAATTGTTCTGTCACACTGATTGACTACATCTGTAAGTAATATTTTTGTAATTCATTTTTGCATTTGAATTGATTTCATAATAATTTGTATTTTTTATCTTGAATTGCTGTTGGCAGTTAATCATGCTATAATTAATTATATAATCATAATTATTTTTATAAATTTTTATATAATAATAGAAATAACAAACAAATAAATAAATAAAACTGAAAATTGGTATTTTTAGAATTTTAATTAATTTATGATGATGGTGTAAATATTTCCAGATAGATATTATGTAGGCTATTAGTAAAAGGGGGCAGTTTAACGTAATGTAAAAGTTATTTAAATATATAATTGTGATATTTTTACTATAGTTCATAAATATGATTGGACTTAACAAAAATATTAGTTGTATAGTTTGTTAATGCTATTATTACATGAATTTGTAAAAAAAAAATGTAATATGTATTACTGGTTATATTTGTTTAAGATTTAATTATAAGAGTCTTTCTGTTTAATATAAGTTATTTTTGTTGAGAAGGTTGGTGTGGTGACTTTAAAAATTAATTATACTGATAATTGAATATCAAGTATGCTTTAATATATTTATTGTTATTTATATTATTATTGATAATGCTGTAAAATATAAAAAATAGTGATCCAAAAATAAAATATTTAAATGTTTATTACACAGTTACTGAGATTCTTTTCTATTATTTCTCTCTTGATTTAAAAATCCTCTATACAGAGAAAATTAAAATAAACAATTCCTGTTAAGAGCTGGCTGCAAACTTCAAACTCTCTATAGATGCTTATAGTCTTCATATATATATATATATATATATATAAATGTAGAGTGTGCAAGAAACCACTAACTTTACATACTTTGGATCTCAAAAATTGGGACCTTAATGATCCCAATTTTTGGATGAAGCAGGGCTTTTTATTGAATGAAGTAGGGCTTCTTTTTATTAATAGAGCTGAAATCAGGGCGAAATCTTTTGCTAGCCATAACTCAAAAACAAAACATGTTTCCAGACCTATGTTTATATGAATTTTCATTATTTATTTTCACCAGTAGAGCATGACCTGAAAGTTTCTACTTACTTCTTTGACAGACCCCTGGCATGTATATGCAATGTTGAAAAATTCACCTATTACAATGAATTGGACAAGAGAATAGATTTCTATAAGGTTTGTAATAAACAAGTACAAGCCAAAAGTACAGCTGTTAGTAAACCAGCTCTAAATTAATTACAGAGTAAATAATTACAAAGCATTAAGAAACAAATTAAGATTTTATTGGGTTTATTAACTGTATAATTTGTGGTTTTTTTTCATAAAGTGAAAATCCAACAAATTAGTACTCTAATCACCTCTTCCAGCAAAAAATTTTTCATGTGATTGTTTGATCCCAAGTAAGATTGATTTAATCAATTTCAACAAATTTTCTATAAATCTTATATTTTTTCAAGTTGAAAAAAAAATATCCCTATATCGATATAAATATACAAATAAAATTGTAGTTTTCTCAACCAGAAACAAAGAAAGTGAATTATATTTCTGATATCATGCATATACTAGAAAGTATCATTCTTCCATTGTGCCAACACTTCTTGGAGGGGTATCTGGGCCTATAGAATGAAATACATTATCATTATTAATTATCTGTATGTTATGAAAACAAATTATATATTATGTAGAATATACTTAAGTCACAAAACTACTGTACATAGTATTTTTTCCTCATGTTCAAAGTATTAGTCTTAGTCATTTTCAAGATCCATAAATTATTTCATGAAGATGAATCAATATGCAATAGAAATTTACATCTAATTAAGGTTTTTAAAAATCAATGTAATTGATCATCTGAAATAAGGTAACTAGACAATAAGTAGAAATTTGTCAGTGAATATTAAGTAAATAAACGATGCTGAAATCTTGAATTTTCAATAAAGGTGTATGAATGTGATGAAACTGGTTTAAATTACAAAATACTATCATCAGAACTCTGGTTTTAGAGAAGAAAAATTAGCTCTTCCCTACAGTGAAACAAAGAGAGGTTTAAGTCACTCTTACTATTCAAATAAATGGGGGTTCTAATAAGTTTGTTCTCATTGATGAATCCTAAACCTGAGAGCTTTTAAAAATATTACTCCCTTCCTTAGAAGTATACTAACAAAAAAAGTGTACAGATGGATTAATAAAATGTCTTTTTCTGAATGTGTTAAGATGATCTACTATATAAATCATTCTTGATGTTGGATAATTTCATCAGATTTAATTAAGATGGCTGGTGGGAATATTCATGCTCTTTTCTTACCCATCAAAAATGCCTTCATTCAGCCTAATTTTAAACATAATTTTCAATAATGACTATTGAAGCAACAATCTACTTGTACACAATAAATTAATGTAAAAGACATAGTTTACAGTTGAATGTAAAAGACATAGTTTACGGTTTAATGTAAACGACATAATATGTCAAAACCAGTTGAAGGTTGGGATAATACGAGGCATGTTCATAAAGTAAGGGCTGCCAGCTTAATTTAAATATTAGCGGGTCTGAACACAGTTTCACATGTGCAGGACCACCTATCAGCTACTTACGAAGCAACTGCAGTTGTTTTGATTCAGTAGTCATTTGCCTGCCAGTGAAGATTGCAATTTCTATGACAATTGTTTTTCCTGCCAATTGTGAAGTGCTGTGATTTGACTTTTGTGTGCAAAAGGATCTTCAATGCTGAATTTCATTGGGTGTTGTGGCTAATGTATGGAACTACAGAAATGAGTGAAGGAAAGATTAGACAATGATATTGAGACTTTAAAAATGGTAACACAAATATGCATGATGAAGAGCGAAGAGGCAGGCCTAGTAATCAGACTGACGAAAAGGGTATTATTTTGCTTGATTTCATGGAATGTGGATCAACAATTACAGCTGACATGTACTGTGAAATGCTCACCAAATTGAGATGTACGATCTAAAGTCAAAGATGCGAGAAACTGTTGTTCAGTGTAAAACTCCTTTACGACAATGCATGTCCTCAAACCGCTGCTGTAACAAAGACGAAAATTCAAGATTTTCGTTAGGAACTTTCTGACAACCCTCCATATAGTTCCAACCTTGCACCTAGCAACTACTTCCTCTTCTTGCATTTGAAAAAATGGCGTAGTGGAGAACGGTTTGAAAATTACAAGGAACTCAAGACTGCCATTGTCAATTGGTTCAATTCCCAGGTGGTGAGCTTCTATGCAGAGGGGGTTAAGTAAATGATGCAGTGTTACGAAAAGTGTTTAGAACTAAATGGCAATTATATAGAAAAGTGAAGTAGATATATTGTAAACTAAAACTGTAAGTAAAAATCTTTTCTCATGAGTTAATTTTTTTTAATGACCAAACAACCCTTACCTTATTAATATACCTCATATTTTGCAAAACATTAACTAGACACTCAGTGAGTCAAAAAGTCATCAAAGCCTATTTTATTGCTTGCAGTAATCTACCAACTACTGAGGGTCAACTGAAAAAGATATTAAAAGTAGTAAGACACAGTTCATTGACAAACATTGACGCTGCAGTGGCTGCGTAAGATTACAACAAAGAAGCATAGAATAATGATAGAACAAAGCTGTAAAAGGACTTTTTTTCAAAGTTTAAGATGAGTTATAAAGTTATATAATGTAAAATAATTCATTTTTGTTACTATTATTTACAATCATTTTTTCTTTTAATTTCAAATATATACTTAAAACTGTCATACACTATTAACTATATATATATGATTTTCTTAAAAATCTATTTTATTTATTGGCCTAATAGAATTTTAAAAATAAATAAGTATTAGTTGTGTAAATGTTAAGCATAAATTTATTTTTAAACCAAGATTAATGTGGCCAAACTGTAAAATCTGAGAAAGGGGAAGATGAAAAACTCAATTAGTTCACAACCACTGGGAGGTGCAGTCTCTGTAATACTTGTGTTTAAAAATAGATGCATAATGGAAAAAATTTAATTAAATTGTTCTTGTTCTTTACGATCAAAACTGATTAGACAATTTGTTAATATAGGCTGATATGGTTTCTGCAAGGAGCACTGTCCTAGCAATTACTTTTTTGGTACTCAGCTGAAATCATCTTTGTGAAAAAGAGTAGTAACCTTTTCAGTTCACTTGTCCCAAAATTCATAGAACCATTAGCTAAACTGGATTGCACTCTTATCTTTCTTTACTTTCTGGAGGGCGCACCACTCCAAAACTGCTTTTGCATTAATGGAGTGAACCTAGTGAAAAATTTTAGGAATTGATCATTTAAATCAGGTAAAATGAGAAAAGTTGATTGAATTAGGGTCAAAATCACTGGAGGGAGGGGGAGTCCTAACAACCTAATTATTTTTTCAGATACAAAATTTATCACACATATCCAAAGGGCTTGGAAAATGAATTACGTAAGAATCTGTTTTGTTTAACACCACTTGGAACTGAAAGGAAAATATACAAATTAGGGATTTGACCTTATCAGATGGGTACTGGCAACTCAAATTTTTTTTTTTTGAGAAATAAAAATCTATGAAAACCAGAAACTTCCAGACATACATGTCTTGAAACTGATTACCCTGCCATGTTGGGTAATTTTGAGGGGAGGGGCCTAGGTCACCAAAACTAATTTATTACCTAAGGATAAAACTTGAAATACAGTTGAACCTCTATTGTATAATGGATCTTAACATTATGAAAACCTCGATTTTACAAATTTTTTTACTGCACCATGACAACTTGATAAAAGTATGTATAAATTTACCTATATTTAAAATATTCATAGGACCTCTATGTATAACAAAATGGTGACATACTGCATATTAACATGATAGTTTGAGGGTAGTTATTTTTTTAATTTCCGAACCTAATTTGTATCTGTATACAAACACAAGTCAAGTATTCTTGACAACAGTCAAGAATGACACATTATTTTTATTGAAATGGTAAAGCAAACATACCCAAGATTCTCTAATACCCAATTAACAATAAAACTTTAACAAAAGATTTAAACATGTGTTCTGCAGTTACTGTCTGTCTATATATTAAAATAGAGGCATTTCCCAAAATCCATTAACATTAACAGAACACTAAAATTACTGTGCAAAGTTTTATTAATTTATCTATAGTATGCATCTATAACAAAAAGAATTCTTAGAAAAAATATAACACACACACACACTCTCTATTGTTCAGTGCATACATATGAGAGCGATTTGGAAAGTTTGTGACCTATGGAAGAAAATACAAAATTTCTTACCAATTTTTTAAATATTTTCATCATAGCCATCTTTTAAAGCAATAAACTTAGTTTGTCACTTTTCCTTCTGTAAAATACAATCTCTCAAGCTCTGCAAAACAGGGATCTGTCTCAGCTATGATTTTGTCATTTGAGGCAAATTTTTACCCAAGCCATTTCTTAAAATTTGGGAACAGGAAATCATTACTTGGAGCTACATGTGGCAAATATGGTGCATGTGGAAGCAATCTGAAGCATAGTTTTTGAATTTTAGCAGCAACAACAGAAGACATTGCGCTGGTGCATTGTCATAATGAAAAATCACTTTTTTCTTCCCCAGATGAGGATATTTAGTCTTAATGGCCTTCTTCAATTGCTTCAACAATGCTGAGTAATATTCTCCGGTGATTGTTTTTTCCTTTATCCAAATAGTCTATGAACACCCACCATGAACATTCCAAAAAACAGTGGCCATGATGTTTCCCGCTGATTGAACACTTTTTGTCTTCTTTGAAGCACTTCCATGGTTTTTACCCACTTCTTGGACTGTTGTTTTGTCTCAGGGCTGTAATAATGAATCCACTTTTCATCAGCAGTAAATGAAATGTCACAAAAATTTAATTGAATTACAGTTGAACATGTCCAAACAATGCTGAGAAATGTTCATTCGAGTATGTTTCTGGTCAACCATTAACAAACGTGGCATCCATTGTGCTGATAGCTAAATTCAGCTACCCACTTTTTTACCATTGAAAATGATAGAGAAGATTGATTTAATATTAAATTTAACTCCTTTTTTATATCTGTCAGTTTAAACCTTTCATAACAAAATATTTTATTACTGTTGAATTTCGATTTTATCCATTTTGTAAAAAATAACACTTATCTACTCCCTCTTAACCACAATATTTAAATAACTGAGAAGACATGTTGGAAACTGTTTAGTATGTCTTCTAACAGATATAACACAAACTAGAAATTGCCATTTGGACCTACCAGCGGTATCTCTGTATCAGGCTGTGAACCTTTCAAACTGCCCTCGTACTATTCAGCAGTAATTTTTCATGAGATTAAATCAGTTGATATCTGTCTTTGTAATATATTACTCATGTTATACAGTACTGCACTGTTCTTTAGTGTGCCATAACAATATCAAAATAGGAGTGTCTTAGTGTTTCAAAAAAAAAATTAGCACTATACATGAAGTTGACAAAGGTGTTAAAAAAGATATTGGACAAAAGTTTAGAATCTCACTGAGTTCATAGTCAACAATTTAAAAAAAATTAGGATGTGATACTAAAAGAACTAGACCAGCATAAAGAAAATCTAGCGAGAAAAGAATTAAAAGGTATGATGATACTGATGAAGCCTTTTTAAAATAGATGATAGTGATGCATGAAAAAAGCTTTCGTTATCTAAGACATTAATTTAAGAAAAAGCCTTGGAATTTAGAACGGCATTAGGACACAAAGATTTCCAGGCTAGTAATGTTTGGTTACAAAAGTTATAAGTTTAAAAAAAGTCATTGTATTATTCATAAAATAACGTCTAGAGAAAGTGTAAGTGCCAGCATAAGTGACTGTGAAAATTGGAAGCAGACTGTGTTGAAACTGATTTTTGAAGAATATCCGCAAGAAGACATTTTTAATGCAGATAAGATGGGTCTATTTTTCAAATGTTTACCCAACAAAACATTAACTCTTAAAAATGAATTGAGTTTTGTATGTATACAAAGTAAACTAGGAATTACAGTGTTGGTGGGTGCAAACATGCTAGAATTGAAAGACTTTAAAATGTTGGTAATTGGCAAAAATAAACCTCCGAGTAGTTTTTGAGGAGTTAAATCTCTAAAGGCAGACACATTTCACAAAAAGGCATGGATGACTACAGACATTTTTACATACTGGGCAAAAAAAGCTGGAAAAACAGATCAAATAAAAAAGAAAAACTGTACTTTTTATTGATCAATTTACGACACATTTGCAACACATTTCTGTATTAAATTACGTAAAATTCTATCATTTTCCACTATACAACCAATGGATCAGGGGATAATAAAAATCTATAATTGCACTACCAAAAAGGAATCTTGAAAAAATGGTAACCATTGTAAAGCTGGTTTCAGTACCAACACAACAGAATGGAATGAAAGAGATGATGACATTAGTACTCTTAAAATGTCACTGTGGATTTACATCCAAACAACTGGAAATATCAGTAATGAAGTTACAATGGAAGATTTCATCACTGCTGATGAAAATGTTAACAGTTTCTGATTTTGTGGATGATGATGACATACTTCAGAGTATTAGTGAATCCTCTAAACAGATAGAAGAAGAAGATGATGATGATGAAAATTGTGAATACCTGCAGTAGGAGAGAAAACCTACCGATGACAAAATTCTAGTAATTTAAAACAATTAATCTTGAACTACAGCTCAAAGATGAAGTACCTGTCAGTATTTTAAGTATTTAAATAAATTTGAAACCTATTCTGAACATAATATCTTATTCAAATACAGAAAACAACAGAAAATTACTCACTTTTTTAAGTATTAAATTAATATTGTATAAAAATTATATACGGTAAATATTACCTATCAATATCTATCAAAAAACTAAAGCATGCATTAGGATTAATCTTATTTTAATCAATTTAAACAAAGTTAATCTATTCATTTTTAGTGTTATCATTATGAAAAAATTACAAGCTGGACTGATCAGTTGTAATTTAGGATGCAGTCACTCAACTGTTTGCACAAATGGAGAACTGACTGGAAAAACTATACCATGAGTCAAACTCCAGTAAAAACACTGCAGAACTTTTAACAGATTAAAGTTATGAATGATCAGTGGAACTCAGCTTCTTCAGAGACTGCTGCTGGACTCCTGAATGTTGTGTTGCTACCACTGGTTTGTAGTATAGGTATTCAAATCAGGTTTCGAAAGGTAATATTTATACAAGTAAGAAGAGCCTGCGTCATTTTAATTGTTTGTGTTCATTTAACTAAACAAAGATCTTTTAAAATCTAATCAAACACCAATGCCTAATCTGGAAGCACAACTGAAACAATACAATGGCAGTCTCTGAATTAGCTAAATATAGAGCAAAAATTAGATAAGACAAAGCTAAAATTTTTAATAATTTTCCCTGTACAAACAGTGTGCAGGTCTAAAATGTTTTCATTTCATAAATTCAAAGATTTTCTTATAAGACCCAAAAGCCATAAAATAATTCCAAATATGTCTACAATCACCCACTGGGGTGGGGTAGTAATTTTGACATTTTGAACATGCCAAAGCCCATAGATTGGAAGATTGAAAGCTTTTTTATAGAAATTCTTTTGGACCTTAAAATTTTTAGTACATTTAATAAAATTTTATTGAACTTTTATCAGAGTGCTCAGATTCCAAAAAATCATATTTTCTGTAAGAGTGATCTTGAAGAAGAAATTGCATTGCAACATTGTTTTTTATTCCAAAGTTAAACATATATATTTCTAGCCAAATCGCCTTCCTTTGGAGAATACCCATAAGCTTGAAATATCTGAAGTTTTTTGAAAATTCAAGTGGATTGCAAACAAAAAAATTAAATAAATAATTTTTTTGTTCTTCACCCCCTCCTTTTGGTGCAGATGTCCTGGGCATCCTTGTCCCCATGCAGACGTATTAAACAAAAGGTGCAGTAGGAATGGTTTGTTTTTTTTTCTTCACTTCAACAATTCAGTACTGCAGAATCATATGTAAGTTAACATTTAAGCCACTGACTGAAAAATAAACCCTAAAAAACTTTCACATTTTGGTTGGAAAGCTGATGAGAAAATAATTATACCTAATAATGACCCTTTACAGATGCAACATACGAATAGAATTAATGTAGATCAGTCTTTACGCCGTGATGTCAGAGGAACTAAAAAATCTATTCTTTGTATCTATCAGTACATGAAGGTATTGGTATGTAGCCACCGCCTTAATTTTCTGTCGTAACACAACATATTTAATTGAGAAATATCTTAAAAATTTTTGTACAGCTTTCTAAGTGATATAAAAATGCATGCAATGGTCCTAGTTCTTGCTTGGAACAAATGTAATGTTTAAAAATATTTTTATCGGGTTAGTTTCAATAATTATAATAAAGATTAAGTGAGCATTATTTACTATACAACATAAATGAATATACATTACAAACATTATGTAGATTCCCTCAGAAGAAAATAATTAATATATAAATAATATTTAACACTAAATAACTTTATCATTCATAACCTCTACAATATGTCACTGAAATAATTTAAAATAAATATGAATTATTAACATAAGTAATCTGTCTTTATCACGACATAAAAATAAATTTTAACTTAAGATGGTATACATATTCTTTTTTGACAGAAACACTACTACTTAAAAATATTAAATGTTTAAAATATACAAGAAACATGAGTATGCGCGCGCGCATGTGTGTATATATGTATGTATGTGTGTGTGCATGTGTGTTTGTGTATAGAGACAAAAGCATTTAAAAAATTATATAATTGTATTCAGACACTATCATGTATAATTACATTCAAAATTGTTTTACACTTTTTGTCATTAAATGCTTTATTTGAATTTACAATAAAAACCTTTGAACACCTAAGTTTCATTAAAATTATCTGTAATTATTGACTGTTTGGTGGAGCTAATACAGGTACTGTAGGTAAAGTTGAATTCTCCAGCAGATTAGCGCTTAACAATAATGGCATGCTTGAAATTCCTGTAAATAAAACCGTTAAGTTAAAGCTAATTAATGAACACAACATAAGTTATAATAAAAATAGATATAGAATAGATGTATAATAAATAAAATAAATAATTATACTGAATTTGATAAAGTTAAACTTTATGTTTAGGTTTACTTAAAAATTTGTTAAGATATTTTATTCTAAGTTTTACTGACTGAAGATTTTTCCATTTATTTATTTACAGCAGTCACCTAAAAATAGGAATTAGTTTATGATGGCCAACTTAGCTTAAGAGTTGATTCTAAGAAGATATATGCATCTTCTTAGAGCTATTTTTTCTGTTTCACATTGGATATCATGAAAACTATAGGAGATACAGTTCTGTGATCAATTTTTTTTGATTTTTCAGGTTAAAAAACATAAAACCCATCAAGTTTACCTCTTATATAATGCCTAAAAGTTTCATTATGAACTCATTTCACCAGGAAAACTAAAATCTATGCAAAATTTTTCGCTAGCTGTAACTCAGTGTGTTTTTTTGGACATATGTTTGTATTAAAATTTTCAAATAGAGCTTATTTCAACCTCTAGAATCAGTTCTCAAATTACTTCCCTTTCCTCATGAATCTGTGTATACATATACAGTATATATATTTTTTGGAAAGATACAAGATGATATGAGATGTTCCAAGAGTAAACTACACCTTCTTAATGATGACTGTTAGAAACCACTTACTTTCACAACATACTAACAGCTTTACCATGACACAACTTATTGTTGACAATTATCAATTACTAATTTAGCCAAGCTATCTTCACTTGATGCTTTCATACAGCATATAAAATTATATTATACATTAAGCATAATTTCATGATCCATTATAGTCAGGTGAATGCAAACTTCTTAAGTGGTGCATCAGCCATTTCATTTTCTAGGATTCCTATGTAGCTAGACACCAAGATGAAACTGAGATGTGGAACATGGCTACTGAAAACAGGGACAAATACTTGATATCTGCAATTATTGTATGCATTACAATGGTGAGACAAATACGTAAAATCTGTATCCAAAAAAATAAGCCATAAAAGAACATCAAATGTAACTGCTCTTGTTAAATCCATCGATGTAAATCACTTCACCTTACAAAGAAGTATCTTATTCTGTAGTATCTTTACTGCAGAAATAATTCTGTAATAATATTATGTGCTTATTATCTGTTTTTCTGAAGTATATACACTACTGAACATGAAATATAGCATGTAGATTCATACTAAAGGAAGAAAAGACAAATATTCGCCAAGCTTGAATAATCATAAAACTAAATTAAACATGTTAAATGGGGAAGTTAATTGAGAATCTGTGGATCAAGCCTGAACCTAAAAAAAAATCAGACAGAAGATGCTAAGATTGTCCCTTTATGACATATGTAATTCATTACTAGTCAGACTCAACAAAAGAGGGAAGGGCTCACCATTCTTGATTTAAATGCTTACTATTTGACTAGACAGGAAAGATCCAGTAGCAAATCAAACAAGATATTATGAATGGTGATCCAACATCCCAAGAACTGTATATTCTGAAGAGTAAACTACTAATCGAATTTAGATATTACCAAGAATCAGTAAAATTTCAGTATACATGTTTCATATCCACCTCAAAAGCTAAATATGTCATGCTATTACTTGTTAACCTATCAAAATCTTTTATAGGCTGAATTTTGAGTTCTCTTACATGTTTAATTCAGGCCATGCATTCATAAAACATAAATAATTCAGAAAATCGTTATGATTTTCTATAATTATAGAAAATTATACTATAATTATTAAAAATTTTGTTCTCCAGGAATTTTACTATGAAGCCCAGTAAATTGCCATACATCCCATTCTTTTAAGGTGCTCAGCATATCTCTTCAGCACGTCAAACCTTTTCATGATTGAAGAAGACAGCAAACAAGGCACTGTGATTCAAAGTATTCAGTAAAACATTCTGCTTTGGGAGCAATTCAGAGATCCAAGGGAGATCTAGCACTTGAAAATCTGCACTGCTTTGATGCAGTAAAAAAGTTCTCATCTTCTCAAGATACCTTTAATCTAAGATACTTATCTTCTCAAAAAAGAAAGATATTCTTTCTCCCTATTTCTTTCCGGATTGGTTATCAAATTTCTCCTTTAATTGCTTCTTTTAAACATAAGTAGAATAGTAAAGGTGATGGGCTAATATGTCTGAAAAGAGGCTCTCAGGCCTTCCTAAATTACAACTTACCTTTCTAGACCTCTAATCTTACTCTTACTCTGGCTCCAAAGTATTTGGCCTCAGATGAGCTGCATTTCAGTTTTGGGACATAACTTATATTTGGTTTATATAAATGATAAAAACAATAATTACCACAACTCAGCTTATATTCAAGAATAAAATAACATATCCTGACCCCTGAAGGGAAAGACACCCACCTTGTGACGATCCCAGTCGCCACACCACCCCCTCAGTTTCTAGCCCTGATGGGCTTTACTGGAGGGTGTCTTTCAGACCCTCTAAACCTGATAAAATAACACAGACAAAAATAAAATCTACATTTTACAATCAAAAGTAACAGAAGATAAGTGAATCATAAACTTGTTTTAAGAAACAATTCTACATTATAATAGAATTAAATTACATTAAAAATAAATATTAATAAAAATGAAAGAGAAAAACAAACTAAATAAGAATTTCTTTTTTAGCGGATTAAAATACAAACAAGAACAATCTTACCTTGTCAAATTATTTACAATATAATGTGAAAAGTTGAAAGAAATTATCATGCAATAAGATGAGATGATGTATCCAGTCATTCCAGCATGCTTCCAAGCGAATAACATTAAAGAGTCAACCAACTAGTTATATCTGCATTTAATAGAACAATATTACGTTACATACAATTACCACATGAACTTCATTCCCAAGTATCAATTAAATTGCAAATGAGACAAAAAATGTGGACTTAACTTGCCAATTTTACAATTAATTTCAGTTTTAGAACTGTAAGTATTATGAGATACGTAATAAAATATTTTAAGACAGTATTTTATAAATGAACTTAATACTTTTTTAAAAACATAATTCAATCAGTCAAAATATTTTTACTGGTTATATTTTTACTTGTAATATATAATACAAGATTAGTTACAAATTAATTTAAAAGTAAGCATTATATAAATATTATTTAGAACAAAGAAATCTCAACAAAAATACGAAAAAAAAGGTGTTTTACTTTACATTATGGCAGAAAGTAGATGTGCAAATCTAAGTCATTATAACTTAAATCACACATATTAAATAAAAAAAAAAATCAATGACCGACCACATTTAATACAATTCAAATCATAAGAAGACCACAAAAATCTACATTAATTAAACTGTTCAAGAAATACAAAGTCATTCTAACTAAAAGCATTCTTTCTTTTTATTTAACCAATTACATCATATTTTATAAAAAATATTAATTTATATAAAATTCTGAAAACAAGGGGGGGGGAAAGCTATAAGAAAAAAAACAAAATAAATGAACATACACTACTTTCCTGTAACTATGAATGCATTGTAACACAAGTCTTGTAAAAGAATTGATAAATCTAATAATAATAATAATAATAATTATTAAAATCAGGTTTATAAGCTAAATTGTCTATCAGTAAGCTTCTGAGACATAAATAAATGTCAATAGCATGAGTTAGTTAATTACTTGCAATTACAATATATTAGAAGCAACATAATTAAACTTACTTTTCTTCAGTTTAGTTATTATTTAATTAATAAAAGTATCAAATACCTGTAGTTGGAGGTGGGACAGAAGACTGAACAGTATTTTGAGAAACTGGAACTAACAGAGGCTAAAAAAAAACAAAAAGAAATGTTAGAATCAAAATTTAATTTGACATTTTGTTTTATATTTATAATATAAAATTACATCTAAACCATGGAGTATAACTTTACAAAATTTGCAGAATCTAACACTTTTTAACATCTAGTTTGAATTCTGATGTAACAATCAGAAAAAAGTTATTCCCTCTGCATAATTTACAGGTTTCGGAATTTAATAATCTTTAATAAAATTATCAAAATGTACAAAAAACGTAATATCAGAGTTATATAATTTTTTAATACCGGCAGTTATTGCCAGAAAATTTTCATTTAGTAATTCAATTATTTGAACACTGAATTAAAATTACTGTATTTATATTAATAGTAACTGTATTAATATTTCATAATTCATTTATCAATTTGTATTTATTTTATATTGAAATAATAACAGAATTCTGCATTTTATGAAAAAAAAAGTACTGTCATAAATGTTCCATATAGGTTTAAAATTCTAAACAATTCCTGTATTTACACTCTAAAGTTTCAATAATATTAATAGTCTACAATTTTAACCAATTAAAAATAATTGCACTAGTCAACAAAAAATACATTTTTTTTTTTTTTATATCTGGAGTTTTTACATGGTGATTTTAACTAATTTTGGGATGCTGAATTCAAAACTGTTATCAGAATTTGTGTAATATGTCAAATTTTTTAAATACATACAATTTATTTAAAAATAAATGTATTATCACTGTGAAATCAATACTTAAAAAAAAAATTATTTATATGTATTCATTTAAAATTTATTTAAATCTACAAAAGTTTTATTTATTCAAACACAGATAAGAGGGTGAATCGGAAATTAACCTCTGTTTGAATATAAATAATCAACCTGCATAGATGAAAATATTTTACTATATATAACTTAAAACTGCAACTTTTAACTATTTTTTTAACATAGTTGCCATTTAAATTCAAGCATTTGACATAGCGTTTAACTAATTTACAGATCTTCATAAAATTCAGCTGTCTGGGTACCTAGCCAACCTTTCATGACTTTCTGAAGTTTATCATCTTCATTATATTTGTGTTCATTTTATAGTCAGATAGTCTGACAGAATACTATATTTTATAAAAAAAAGATACTGTTATAAATGTTTCATATTCGTTTAAAATTCTGAACAATCCCTAAATTTAATTTTTTATTTTTTACATACTAAATTATAAAGTTTCAGAAATATTAATAGTCTATAATTCTAACTATTCAAAAATAATAATTAAAAATAAAATAAAAACAGTAACATTGATGTTACAATAAAATCTTTTTTTATGGTGAATATTGTATAAAAAAAAGAAAAATCTACTGATACAAGAATAAATACTTAGATATATAACTTAAATGTAATGACAATTAATATAAGAACAAATATGAAAAAATAAAACACAATATTTAAATTGGAGACAATAATTTTGTAATAGTCAATGAACACCATTTGATTCATAGTTAGGTTTCGTAAAGTAAAAAAAAAAATTATTATAAACTTGTAACAATAAGAAAAAAAAAATACCGTGAAAATACATTAAATATAGGCTATGGTCATTAAAAAATAACTATTTTTAAAATTTGCAACATTTTACAGTGCAGCATGTAATTCATTAGTGAGCTATTTGCAGCAGTTTTATCTCTCATAAAATTTTAAGCAGTCATTTTAAGGATGTAATATTCATTTAATATTTTAAGCAGTTTTATCTATCATGTAATT